>JAUZSU010133807.1:0-16345 GCA_034780255.1 Parotocinclus maculicauda
GAACTCTCAAAAAAACTTTTTTCACATGGTCATAATGGGGTATTTTGTGTAGAATTTTGAGGAAAGAGATTAATTTGGAATAAGGCTGTAACGTAAGAAAATGTGGAAAAAGTGAAGCGCTGTGAATACTTTCCGGATGCACTGTATTAACAAACTATAACTGTTTACTAAACCTTTACGAGGCATTTGAAATGATGGGAAAGGCACGCCTTAACTATTCCTAAATTTCCCATAATCCCATGTTGCTGTTTCAGGAGGGATTAGAGGAACCTGTCGGGCCTTTAACTAATTATAGCTCTGCTCACTCCTGAGCACAGTACACCTGAATTTGGAAAGTGGCCAGACCTCTGTATGCTGTATCTTTAAAAATAAATTAAGGAGTATCAGGAGATAACAGAGAAACCCAAACGATTTTGTCTTGCTTTCATGTTAAATAAGAGGTTAAAGCAGGGTGGAAATGAGTGAATTTTTTCATCTCCGTTGATGGTCCACTCTGCGCTGTTGCAATGACTATAGAATAGTGTCTGATTTCATTCTACATCTTCACAACTATGCAAGTAATGCAAATAACTTCAGCTTGGATTTCAGATGCACTCAGCTGAACTCATTTTTCTTTTGTGAAAAAGAATAAGGACAAACCGTCGAGTGAATAAAGCATCATTGTGAACAAAAGGGCACTGGAACAAAGAATCAAATCTGTTTGCAATTTTCTAAAGCAGTGGCGCCCCGGGCTGTATAGGGTATAGTTTTTTTTCTGTCAACATTAGAAATGGTAAAAGATGTTTTGAAAAATTCTGACAGGAAATCCATCTGCAAATTCATCCTCTGTTCTACTAAGGGGCATGCTGCAGCATGTCAAAATGTTCTTAGGTGCTTGTTTTTTTTTTAAGAGTCCAGTACTTATTTGGCAGATGCATAAAATACTTTGGATTAGAGGTAGTTTGTAGTGCTTTTAAGGGCTTGAACTGATACCCGCTGAATGATGTCGTGCTTAACAAACGAATCTGTAATATTATTTTTAAGCTTTTATTTAATAGTTCAGAGAACCTTAATTGAAATTGAAGTTGATCAGAAATTAGAGCGGACATCCCGAGATCATGTGCGATTGTGTTTGCATTTTTCTCCTTTATGCAGTTTTATTAGCTTTGCTTAAACCAAGATTGACTGATAAATAGTACTTTGGGCATGTTTGTAGTCATGATGTAAATTTCTCTAATATAGCTCTTATATTCTCTTAAATATTACCCAGCTCTCCTAGTCACTAGGTTGCCCCTCAGACTGTCTAGGAGCTCAGTGATTCCCTGAGAGGAGATCCCAAAGGACACCATGTGTTGTCTCATTAGCAGCATGCCCCGACATTGTCAGGAATGCATACAGGCACGTGGAAAGGGTTTTTTTTCAGCCTAATTAATGTGCAATACTTTTTATTGCAGCAAAACAGTACATTGTTGGCATATTTTCATCTCCGCTTTAACAATTTTGATGCACAGAACAGCGCATGCTTTGAGGGTGTAGTCTAGCACTATATTTTACAAAGACATATTGAGATATTGCACAGGCATTTCAGATGTTGGGTTTAAAACGAGTCGGTCTGGATTTGTCATTTTCAGATGGTATCCCATCCCTGGAGACTCTGCCCATAATCATCCTTCTCAAATATAATGATGATACTGTTGCTGTCAGCTGTTTGTGGATGAGAAGAATAAACCAGTCGCCTAAATGAGGTGACTGTGAGTACCCTGTGGTTTACCGCACATCTATGTGGTCTGATTTGACAAGCACATAAATATTGTCCCTATAATTTTTGTGTTATTACCCATGGCTCTCTGGGTTCTGTTAATTTGTTTGACACAACTTCGGATATCCTGTAACAACATGCCTTTTCTGATTTATTAGACTTATAAAAACTCTACAAAGCAAGAACCACGAGCCATACAATGTGCTTCAGGGGAAAAACTCACCTTACCGGTGAATCCTTACCCTGTAAATGCAGGGGAATATTCAGAGCTTTCCGAATTAGCTCGGCAAGTTGGACGCTATGAGTTGACACTAGTGGCACAGTGAAATAACACGTTAGCCCACCACTTCAGTGACCTAGTACAAAAATAAGAGTCGCAAAAATAACGAGGTATGTTCTGTATTTCCAAAGACAAACACCATTCTCGTGTACAAATCATTTTAGCCTCATCTTAGAATCCAATTCCAAATCTGAATGTCATTGGTGACACGGTGATATATTGTATGACAATATAGTGACTGGTTTTTAAAATACTGAAAGCACATATGCTCATACAGTGCCCTGCTGGTGATATCTCTTATTAGTAAAATTACGGCATTGCTACAATGTGTAGAAACGGGTTAGTAAGGTGTAGGAATGACATAATTCATAATAATTAGATCATCCCAGGGTGGCATGGTGGCTCAGTGGGATGCCAAGTGGAGAGACTTTGCGTCTCCTCAGTGTCTGCTGAGATTTACTCTGGGTACTCCAGTTTTCTCCCATAGTCCAAAGACATGCTTTAGATTCATTTATTTACATTTACATCATTTAGCAGATGCCCTTATCCAGAGTGACTTACAATTAATACAGTCTTTCAATACAAGCAATTGTGGGTTAAGGGCCTTGCTCAGGGACCCAACTGTGGACCAGAATGTCCAGGGTTCAAGTCCCGCCATAGTCCAGAACCCTAACCAATAGGCCACCACAGTCCCCATTTATGATGCGAAAGTGACCCTAGTGTGAGTGTGTATGAGTGTGCCCTACGATGGATTGGCACATTGTCTAGGGTTGTTTCTGCACTTAGCTATGTTGCCTAATACAAAGACATTTTACATAATACCATATATATTTTTTGTATCTTTGTGTATCTGTTGAAGCACGAAAAGTC
The DNA here is from genome assembly GCA_034780255.1 of Parotocinclus maculicauda. Classification (NCBI taxonomy): domain Eukaryota; kingdom Metazoa; phylum Chordata; class Actinopteri; order Siluriformes; family Loricariidae; genus Parotocinclus; species Parotocinclus maculicauda. The sequence continues at coordinate 2,889 of JAUZSU010133807.1, forward strand.
AGCCATGCTTCTGATTTTGAGAGATCAAACCATCAGCAGTAGGGACGCCATGTTACAGGGCAGGACAAAAGAAAACGCTGTTACTGTTGGGTCTTTATGCCACAATTGCTTGGATTATAAGATCGTATTAGTTACTATATCGCTAATTGTAAATGACAATGTAAATAAATAGAGTGATGTTTTGGTGTGCAGTTTGCATCCAGCCTCACTCCAATCACTGCCAGTGTAGCCGATGTGTGCATGGATTAGAATTATGTGTTCAAAGCCATTTGTCCAATTAGAATTGGTCTTGTATCCTGTCTTTTTTTCAAAGCATTCATGTTTGCACTACTGACACTAAGACGCACAATCTTTAATGAGTCTGTTAGGTCCGCGTCTTGGACTTCAAAGCAGATTTTGTATGCAGGCTGCGCTGTTCATGATGAATGAGAAGAATATCACTGCACTGAGCTATTCTCCAAAATATTGGATTATCCCAGGATTAATTAATTAATAGTGTATATACTCTTTTTTTCATTACTGTATTTTAATGAAATTAAAGAGAATCTATAGTCTTAAACCAATTGACTGGGCTACATTCATAAACACGTCAAGATGATGTTCACACACCACACCTGGAATGTTCGGGGAGTTCATGGCTGACTTTTTGGCTACACCCCTGGCTGATGAAGCTGCTGATCTCTGCACCTTCTGTTTTGACAGTTTGACAATGAGTCAGTGTGCTGCACAGGGGGTCTGCCAGGGTCAGTTGGGTCAAGCTGAGGTGGATAATATGTGACCTTTGTCTGACCCAGGTGGAAATGAGCTCCAATACCGCCAAACAGGTATTGGTGACTGAATCTATTATGACACTTTTCTCCCTATGTAGTGCCCTGTGTGCAGCTTGGATTAATTGTGTTGACAGCATTTATAGTGCACTACATCTTAAACAGGAAGCCATTCAGCATGACCTTAGGGTTATGTAAATATGTTAGAATGTCAGATTGAGGTGCCTCTGCGTTGACTGGCTAAAAAGTACTGGACTAAATTGCAGTGTATTATTCATCTGTTAATATGTACTTAGTAAAAAAAAAAAACAGAACAGAAAAAAACTATTACCTATTTGACTAAATAAATTTCATTTTCACATTTTTTATCTAAGCCAGCCAAGAAGGTTGGGTCCCTTTTTGAGTCTTGACCCACTAAATGTTTCTACCTTATAACTGTTAGGGAGTTTTCCTATCCACTGTCGCCTTAGGTTTGCTTAATTTGAGATCGGCCCTAAATATTAGAAGATAACATAATATTGCAAAACTGCTTTGAGACAACGCTCCACTGTAAAAAAGCACTGTATAAATAAGTCCAGTACACAGTGCTACTGCACGATCTTGTCTGTGGTGGAAAAGTCCTTGGCAGCACGTCAATACAAAGCCAACCGGAAAAACGGGGAAATTACTGACCTCTGGCATGGCTCAGGTATGCTGGGGCTGAAGCTGATTATGGAAGTCCATTTGTTGCTTTGCATCCCTTTTCACCCTGTTCTTTAATTATCAGGACTCACACAGGACCTACAGATCAGGTATTAATTGACTAGTGAATCATTCTCGGTACAGCAGTAACACTACAAACCCAGGCATTTAACAACTGCTCTATCCTGCAGCTGGTGATTTCCTTTAAGCCACGAATTACATGAACATTTTATTCAGCCGCTTATTCGGACCAAGTCCTAAAGTACCGAAAGAAATTCTATTATACAAATGTTATTTGGTTATTTGGACCAAAGAACGTGTACAAGAAATAAGTGAAAAAGAAAAAGAAGCCACAAGTCGCCACCTAGCGAATGCAAAGTGGATCAGAGATTTATGAAAGTTTTTTATCTCCAGGAGAATTTATGCTTTTATCAAAGGTTAGGAAATCCGAAAAGTTGTGTTGACTAGAGCAAAACCAGCAAGCGGTCAACACGCCCACCACTTTCTTGATTTTGTTCAAGAGTAGTCCGTCAAGAGATCCAGAGTGATCTGATGCGTTAAGTTCTTCAAAAGTTGACTGGAATTTAGTAAAACTTGTTTTTTACAGTATTATGCTTCACATGCTAAGTACCTATACATTGTGTTGTAGATCGTTACGAAGAACTTATTTGCAAATTTCATATTTCAATGAACAAAGTTCGTAAGCAACAGTAGTTTTTGTTTGTACGTTCGCTATACGTGTAAATCGCACAATAAAGGTTAGATAAACATTTAATATGTTACATAGCATGTCCCGTCTTGTAACATATTAAATGTTCGTTTAATAGGACCAGCCGGTTATTAGGACCAAAACGATCTCGTCCCGATGTGGTCCGATTAACTGAAATCAACTGTACTGGACTAATTTACTCCTGAATTACAGAAAATTGGTATGAGCGATTCTTTGAGACACCTGCTGACAGAAAACTGAATCACAATCTTGATGGCTGAAAATAACAGTAATCTTCCTTTCATTTTAGTTAAGTGTTAAAATTGTATAAAATATACTAATATAAGAATGGCTTTATTGTACAGTATAGTACTTTACTAGATGTGTTTTAATTAATATTATTGTTTAAAACTACTGTGTTACTATGGTAATGGCCTGTCAATGTCATTTCGGTTTTACAAAACGTAACGTGGACATTAAACTTCTCACATCTGTAATAACTATTAAAAAACATTTGACTACTACTCCTTTTATGAAATCGTTACTGTGTTTCCTGAAACCTCACTTAATTGTATACTGAAACTAACTTTTTAACTCTTGTGAACGGGATGTACAGTATATTAGTCTTGTATGGAGACTAAAGCAGTTCCATTTGTCCACTAATTAAAATACTGTGGATATCTACATGATGAGATGCAGTATTTATAACTGCAGAGTTTATTATTGTCCCTTTTGTCCTCCCTCAGTGAATTATCCCTCATACACCTCATAATACAACATTTTACAATAACCCACTTTTCTTTAGTAGCTGCTGTTTATACCTTCATATAATACCCCGAGCAATTGAAAAATAATACAGCATGTTTCTGTTTGATTTTATTAAAGTTAAGCCAGTAAAGATGTAAATATGATACGCCAATATTTTGTAGCGAAGTGTCTCATTTAGACAATCCCTGGAGATGTCAGTCTTCCAAAGCTTCCAAATGTGTATTATTTGTTGATGGGTTTTTTTCAATGGAATGTGTGTGATGCAACAATATTACACTCCATTACCCTGAGTCATTAACACCCCTACAGCATAGACATGACTGACACTGTTTAAATAGCTTAACCCTCAGCACTGCAGTCTGCTCCCTGTGGAAGCCAGCTGGCTTTACAACAACTCTGCTTTCAACACCATTATCCCTAACATTCTACTATTTAAACTGTGGTAGCTCATTGCCCCTAAGATGTGGCTGCAGATGTCTGCTTCTGAATTCACAACTCTTTGTCCAACAGGTAACACTATGTTAAAGTGGTGACCACATATCGGACCCTCTCTGCTTTAAAACAGGTGTTCCATAGAGCCGTATCTCCCTGACTTCATGGACATGTATTCTCCCTGTACATTCTATACAGTTAATGCAGATGACACTACCCTGGATGGTCTCATCTCAATCAACAGGTCTACAAACTGGGAGAACGTAACATGTTTAGTACAATCTGAAACTAAACACACTAAAACTGTGGAGATGATCACTGATATCAGGAATAAACTCACACAACTACATTCATTGGAAATACACAGCTCCACAGTCAGCAGACCAGAGTTCCTGGGGGACCACCAGGACAGACACAGCACTCATGGCTGATTCATCACACCCTGGCCACTATTTATTCCAGTTAGTACCTATGTCAGTAGAAACCAAGAGTGAGAACCTTGAAGACCACCACCTCTACATACACAGCTTATTTCCCCAGGCCACTGTCCTAATAAACTCAGGTTTGAACACTTCACATGCACTTTAATACTCATATGTAACACCTATATCCATTATAATCTTTTTGATAAGGTGGGAATACATTTCTATAGACAAAGATAGCATAGCTGTATATACTTGGTAGAAGTACTTCAGTACTTGATTGTATTTGTACTATATCCATTGCACAACCTTTTACCTGAGGTTGATCGTGTGCCATCTATGATATGCTGTATAGAATATCTTTTTCTGTATTCATTCAATTGGATTTAATTGTATGCACCTGCATCAAGAGACATTCCATGTACACCTGGTACTTGGCAAATAAAGATTCTGATTCTGATTTTTAAAGTACTTGAGCATGTATTGCAAATCATCCAACTCAGCATGATACCAAAGTGTGGAATGCACAGAGGAATGAGCACACGGAAGAGAAACTATTTAAAATTCATGTACAGAAAGGAAAGTAGATCAGCATTAGAGTGGTTTCGCTTGGCTTAGCATATAACAAGATACCTTACAGAAGCATACAGCTTAATTCCAGTTCATTACACAGATTTACCATACTTTGTACAACTTGTAAAGAAACATATTGATTTGACTGCATGCGTTAGGAAAAGCATAATGTTGTGACTATTTCATCACCCAAAAATAGCCAGCCATCTGCGTTACCACCTCTAATGTCTTCTTCTTGTGTGTCACTGTTCCGTGACCTATGTTTTCCTCTATTGCTATAGTGCCCTCACTTGTTTTCTTTGATGTTTAGTCCACCAGCCCTCTCATGGTAATTTATTGGGTGCCAACCTCTTGGTGGAGAGCACGACAATGTTAAAGTACATGGTAAATCACATTATTCAGCCTCTTTTGGCCAGTTTCAAACTCCACTTTCCATATTCACATATTTAGTTAATTTGTTCCTTATTTGATCTTTTGTCACTGTTGTGCTGACTGTTTGTCTTGTGAATGTGTCCATTGGTGCGTCTTGCCCACTGTCTCATCAAGGTTTGTGCACATGATTTGATAATCTTTGTTTTAACTGTGACTTACCACCATATTACCACCTAGTCATTAACAGTAGTCTTTTCATATTCTTTTGTTTAGATCATTACATTAGCTGTGAGTGTCTATGTTTGTTTATATCACCCATCACCTCCTGCCAAAATACTTCATGGATCACATCGATGAAGGACAGAAAGGTGTGGAGATCGATGATCCATCTAATGACCGAGAGTCTGCTGCGACTGTAAGGTTAATCCCATCCCTATATATATAAAAATTAAAAAAAAAATCTGTTCTAAAGCTAGTTTTTATGTGACCAGATTATGTTATATTAATAATAAGCATTATTCCTTCTGCTCCTGACACCAAAATAGTAAGGTTAAACACTGGGAACAATGTGGAATGTTTACAGCAATAGGGCATACACTAAGTTGTAATATCCACATGGAATCAATGTATGATTAACTTCATTTAATAATGTACATCTACTTGTGGCATTTCAGACCTGCATAAATGCATATTTACAAATATAAATGAAATTGACCAGACAAAACATAGAATTAATTTCGGGTTCATATAGTCTGCAATAAAATAAAAGTCAAAGTAAAAAAACACTATTTCCTTTTTTTATATTTGCGTTTTCCATACTGTCCCAACTTTCTGATGTTGGGACTGTAAAAGCAATGTCCCCAAGTAGTCAACTCATTGTGATTGATATTATCTCTGAACTGATATTGCTCCGTATTTCTACTGTATTGCATGAGAATCTGATGGACTAGACCCATCACGCAATAGTCCATGGAGAAAACCCATAGACTATATTTATTTATAAATGTATATTTATTCATGCTTAAGTAACAAAATGCAAAGCAATTTAATTACAACTAAACTGAGCAGTCAAGGGTTAAAAGCCTTCCTTAGGGACAGCTTGGCTAGAGTTTAAACTCACAAACTTCTTATTAACCACTGAAAATAACCACTGAGCCTCCCCTGTCATCCACCATACAATAATCCGAATGAAGTGTCAGTGTGCATAAACATAGAGTAAAGCCACCATTAATTAGACTTATGTTCATGCATGCAAGTGCCATAAGCAGGTTGATTATAAGAAGATAAATCTCCGTCCTCCTCACTGTCCACCCACAGGTACTTGAAAATCAGTCCAGCCTTTCAGAGATGCATCTGCCCACATCCACTCTGACACAGTCAGCGGTAAGTAAGACCTTGATTCATATGTAAAGATATTGGGTAACCTTTTACCAGGTGGCATTTATTTACATTGTTTCAATAAGAGAGCGAACCGAGTGGGAGGGAGGCCTCTACCCAGCATGTGAGCCACAAGTCGTGTGCCTTGTGCTAATTAATCTGATTTTCAGCTTAGCTCCACTGAGAGGTCTCCCTCCTAACAGACTTCCAAGCCAGGATCTGTCTCCAGCAAACCCTGCCATGTCAGACAACTCTGTAACGTGTCACCTTCTCTGCATCTTCATGCCAGCCTGCTTACCCTGTCCACTTGCACTCATCTGCAGAGAGCTCTGGTGCAGAACTGCTATAATGCTAGCAGAGATATTAATACCATCTCCGCTGCAGGGAACCACTAATCCATCCTCTAAATCCGTTGGTTCCCTCAACCCCTCCTCCCACTCGGGACTTTGTCTGCACCCTTGCGTTTTTGTTAAACCTCCAGTCTTGCGTTTCCTGTTAGTGTGCCCCTCTTTTTTAAGCAATGCCAAATGGAGCTAAGCATATCATCTAAAGAAGCAGGAGCTATCTGTTTAAGGAGAGTCAAGCACTCAGTGTTTTATTGCATTTTCTTTATTTAGCATTTGGCTCCTAACTCCTCACAGTCATTGTGAGACTCAAATCTGATACATATTATCTGGTTAGAAAGTATGAAGGTGTTGTAACAACAGGGTTTCACTTTTTTTTTTTTTTGGACACATGGTATTTATAAAGTCGTGAAGAGATGACTTGCATATGCTGTTCAACAAGGATTTCGGAGGTCATTGTCTGTACCTGGGGAACATAAGTTGGAATTCTGATTTTATTTGGAATTAAATTTGTCAATTAGAAGTAACATAATTAAGGTTCCTCCCTTTACAACTTTGTTTTACATTAAACAAGACCTAAATTCATATGCAATTTATAATTAAAATGTATTATCATATAAAATTAAAAGCTTTAACAAAGCAAAATGATGTAATAATGCATATAATAATGACATAATACAAATATTAACAACGTACACTTAGTTCATTTCTAAAAATAACACCTATGAACCAGTTTATTATTTTGGGTTTAATGGTGATTATCAAGCAGTACTGATACATTATATTTATCTTACATGCTGTGCAATTGTAAGCTCATACCCTGTTAACCCTTTAATGTTCTATTTAGGGTCGGAATTTCTGTTCACATATTGCAAAGTCATTTAAAATTATTTGACTCATTTGATGTCCGAGCTGTCCCGCTAAAGAACTAAGGAAACATTTGAATTCTGAGGTTCCACTGTACTCTCAGAAAGATTTACAGTGGACCAAAGCAATTGAATGGTTATGCCCTTTTTTGAGTCTCAAAAGTGGTAGCTTGGTAGAGCTGGGATTTGGACTTAAAACATTAAATATGAAGACTTAACAAGTGTACATCAATCCAGAGACTTATCGCTGAAATTTATTCATTTAGCTCCCATCTAGGGAAACTTACAACTGATACAATCCTAAAATATAAGCAATTCTAAGTTAAGAATTACTTTCCAGTCATCCAAAGTCTAACCACTGTCCAGTAGTAGAGAGACTTAATTACTGCACAATAATCTTGAGCCTTAACAGCTGTCCAATTTTCCAGACTGTGCCCACTTAACTACAGTTTAAAGCACTATACAGTACTCCAAAGCATTAACATCTGTCCAGTGATCCAGGGAATAAAAAGCTATAAACACTGGTCAGTGGTTCCAAACACTAAACACTGCCCAGTAGTACTGATCCTTAATCACCAGTAATGTGACCACCATGGTCCAGTACGTCCACATACTTCCCCACTGTCCCATAGTCAAGAGCCTTGACAGATTTAAAGTATACCAGAGCCTTTACCTCTGCTCTGAAGCCATGAACACTGTCCAATATGTTACCAACTAGCCCAGTTATATAAGCACCTTCATCACGATCTAGTCATTCTGATTTGACACCACATTCCACAGTCTCAACTATTTTTTAAATGTTATGGGGCCTAAAACACAAACACACCACTGCTTATACAGTACAAGGTAAGCCTATAGGTAAAAACAGATCTCTATCAATGTAATAAACATGTTCATTCAGCCATACAACTAATATATGCAAACACTGCCAGTAGAAGGGTCATAATGAAGATGTCATTGATTGTAGTATGTTATCACACCAGATCAGCTAGAGCTACCTGGTCAACCCTAAGCTGTTTGGTGAAGTGGATATAGAACATCCATAAAGTCTTTTAACCACAACACCTCACAAAACTCAATTCTGCCTAGTTAAATGCACTGCTCACAAAAACTAGGGATATTACATTGTGATATTTTATTTTGAATATCCCCTAATTGTTGTGAGCAGTATATCACTATTTTTTATGTTTTAATGCCTTAGAATCAATGTTAACACAAGAACGATATTAGTTACATTGATGAATTGATTTCTTACTGCTATGCAATCACACCACAAGAAACCTGAGACGGAGTGTTGTAAAGTAAAAACACATTTACTGTAGTGATAGCGATGAATCACACTTCACCATCTGGAAGTATTGACAGACAAATATGTATTTAACAGATGCTAGGAGAAGGCTACAGATATCAGTGTCAACTATTAATTTGGAGCAATAATTAGAAATAATGTTTTTGATGCTTCGAGACACACCTTTCAGAACCTATTAATTTCTAAACCTACAGCATGCGTCATGCTAGACGGCCATCAGAGAGGGGATAAATCTTTCCTGTTTTAAATGCCCTCAGGCACAAGGCATGCTCTATAAAGAAAAGCAGATATGGAGCATACAGAAAAACAATATAGACAAAGTTATATGTATAATTATATGTACATGATATATAAACATATTGTTACAACCCTGTGTTAGGGAAAGCTATAACACTTAAGAGGATTGTATGATGGACCTGACATTTTGATGTCAAAGATGCTTTGAGTAAATGTTTCATCTCTCTGATCTTTTGTTTATCAGCATGATCCAGTTAATGTAGTGGGAGAATATGACTTACAATAGGGCAGATACATACACTAACAAACACCATTTACATATTTATAAAAGTAGTGGAAAGACATGCACACAGTCACAAGTAAGTTTCTTAGAATGTATTAAAAAAGTTTCTATACAGTATTAAACTGAAAAAAGTAAAGAAGCTTCAGTTGGCTACATTGGCAAGTATTTAGTGTAACCTTATCGTACACTTGAGAAATAGCAGTATCAGGCAGTTTCATCGGGTCGAAAAGTGGACCCTACAGTCTAAGCAAGCTAAGTCAGGAATATCCGTGGGTTTTTGTTTGTTTTTTTTTGGAATGGTAGCAAACATACACACAAAATAAAATAAAAAAAATCCAAGTTTAAAATTTTGGGTCCACTATTATACATGGTCATTACCAAATGCCCAAACAACACACCATTGCCAAATCTAGTGGAAGTCTAAGTTTTTTGCACAGTACTATATATATATATAACTGTCTGGTTCACAGTCTAGCACAATATAATTTACCTTCGTTGCCAAAATATACTTGAGTACACAACGCTAGGTTCAAATAACAGCTAATTCATCTTGAATGTTTGGACCTTTGGACTTGAATGTTTGGTTATCCAGCCACTTTATTAGGTACACCTGGCTAGTACTGGGTTGGAACCACTTTTGCCTTCAGAACTGCTTTCATTCTTCGTGGTAGGGATTCAGTTATCTGTTCCAAATTTGTGCCCCAGAGAACTGCAACTCACTGGATATTTTCACATTTTCTGACCATTCTTTGTAAATTCTACAGACGGCTGTGCATGAAAATATCAGCAGTTTCTAAAATACTGATCAGCCCATCTAGAACCAAAAACCACGCCACTTTCAAAGTCACTTAAATCCTTTTTCATCCCCATTCTGATGCCTCATATGATGGCCATGTCTTATTTTCTTCTTATAAATTGGGTATTTTTGAAAATTTTACATTTTTAAATGTAAAACATCAAAAATCTAGGAGAACTGGACTGTTCCTTTATTTTTCTTCCATGCTCATATCGCTTTATATTTGATCTATTCCCGTTTTCTTACACTTTTTTTAAATAAAGTCTTGACGTGAAAGTAAAAAAAAAAACACCTTATCCACATCCCATATCTAAGGTGTGGGATTAACCCCAAAGTTATTTTCAACTTCCATTTTTCCATTCTAGTAGCTAATAAAAAGGTGCCTTTCAAATTCAGTAATCTATAGTTAATCGTTTCAATTAGGATTTGTCCATCCATACGTGCATCATAACTGTGATGACCAAAGATATAACCAATTAATTATTTTGATTTGCTCTGCCATACGGAAATCTTTTAAGACAATATTTAAATTGCTAATGAATTTGGGAGCATCTGTAATGGGTATGAGAGTCTGGGGAGGATATTCATTTTGAGAACACTAATCTGAGTGATTGGCAATTTTCTCCATCTTTGCAACTCTGTTTTGTACTTTAATTGGACTCAAATCTATTATTTGAGGAACAGCCCAATTTTTAATACAATATATTTTTTCTTAATAGACCACTGAAATGGAAGATAGATAGCCTTCTGGGGCATTTGTTTTAGATAAGTTTACTTTGAAGCAATATATATGACCAGGGTCATTCTCCAGTCAGACTCATGATAACTGCATCTCTCATTCCGACTGGTAAACTAACTCTCTTGGTCCACCAACCTCCAGTTAAATAGGTAGCCGAGCTATGGTTTCTGAAGCAATTTGTTCAATCTCTCCTACACATCTACTTCTTTTTGACACACTGGGCCGACTGATTTACTAGCTGGTCCAATTTGGTATACAGAAAATTTCTTAATTTATTTTCACTTAATTTATAGCACATTTACATTTGTTTTTGTGCATCTCTTATCTGGATTGTATCTGGATATTTTACCCACATAAATTCTTACTCCATTTACATACATTACATTACATATAATATATAAATCAGTTCTTAACACTGAAGCCCCCTTAGCCCATGTTGTTTACAGTTCATTTTTGCAAAATATGGATGGTAAATGAAAGGAATTTAAAGTGATTATGTAAAACTATTTAAACTTAGGAGGACAAACATGATTACTACAGCACTGATGCCATAAGTGCAACAATGGTCTACAGAATTTCGCAAAGCAAACCGGCGTGAGACAACTGTGTTACAGTTTATTTTGTACACTGGTTTCTGTATAAATGATTTTAAAATAAATCTTAAAAGTTTTTTAAAGTTCATCAGCTCTGCAAAATATTTAGGTTACAGCTTGTATAATTTGTGTACATTTGCTGTGCCCTCAAAATACCTCAACACACAGCCATTAATGTAATTAATGTCCAACCACTGACAACAAAAGTGAGAACACCAAGTCACATTGTCACAGTGTCAAGTATTTTTTGTGGTCATCATTATTTTCCAGCGCTTCCTTAACTCTCTTGGGCATGGAGTTCACTAGAGCTTCAAACGTTGCCAATGGAATCATCATCCACTCCTCCATGACAACATCACAGAGCTGGGGTTTACTTCTGTGAGATACTGGATATATTCCCTGAGGTGAATCTGCACCAACATATCTTCCAATATCTACTGAACACTATGTGCTTCATATAAGTTACGTAAACACTGACATGGTCCACCTTTCATTTATTTTTTGTGAGATCAAGCTGTCATGTAACATTTCCTCAGGCAAAGCACAATTTAAGAATTATAAGCATGAGTAAAAGTTTGCACCCAAAAACCTATTCCCTTAGAACTGTTTTAGTCTAATAGCAAACATACAACAGTAATATAAGTATATGCTTTCATTAAACATTAAAGGATAATAATAATATTTAAAAAAAATAATGTAATAATAAAGTTGTCTCTTCCAGGATTATTGCAAGACCCATTAGGTTCCTGGTACAGTTGATTACTTAAAAAAAAAAACGTAAACCATAATGCATTTATTCAGAGATAAACAGGCTCCAAACTAATGTAAATTAGGTTGAAAGCCGTTTTATTTGATGTTTACCTTTTGTAATACATGCACTTAGTGACCATTTTAGAGACACTTTTCATCAAAGGAAATTAAACAAGAGAACAGACTGCAGCATGAAATCAAGTTCTCTGTGGAGCAGTTAAACTGTGAATCCCATTTAGAAAGGGAAAACCAAAGCAATGTGACTCTTTTTTTTGGACAAGGCATGTTTTTGTGTGCCAGACTAACTGGGGGCAGTATTTCAAAAAACTAGTTGTGGGACTGAGGAACAATATCCTTTGGATGTAAATAACTAATGAAAAGGGTATCAGAGAAGGACGTCAAGAAATGTTCTGACAAACCGAGGCCGACCAAACAGCAGTTGAGCAGTGCTATTGCTGTCCAAGGGAAACTGAAACATGACTTCAGTACGTAAAAAGCTCAAATATTGCCTACCTGAGCAGTGAAAGAGACATTTAGTCAGATGAATCCAGATTTCAATTAGCCATGGTGATGAGAGTTAGAATTTAGCACACACATGAATCGATAAACCCTTACTGTCAGGTGTCTTTGTTTGTTTGTTTCGGTTTTAATGCCATGGATTACCTTTTGGCTTTACACGTGGCAGTATTTTAGGGTGTACTATATTTATAGCAAAGTCACAGTTGGTAATTAATTCCAGCTCAGTATCCTATGGTTGTTTTAAATCACATTTAATGCCCTCCAGAATTTAGTTTACTCCTATTTGTATTTGCCTCATTCAGATAATTTAGTTTTTCTGCTTTCAGTAAAACAGCTGTTACAAAGGGTGCTCTACCTTTGAGAGGTTTCAGACAGGTCAGTTTAGTATAACCTTTTCAAACGTCTTACCCATATTGCTTGATTTGAAAGATTAAATCTAAGCTAACTGTTCTAGCTAATATATGGATGTTTCTAATAAAATGACCATTCCGTGTATGTTATCTCTAATGCCAGTTTTTCACTCACTTCACTCACTTATCCATTACTGCTTAAATGTAGTTTTATTAAGGTATTGCCATATAACTGATCACTGATCCACACAAACACACAATCTACGTATTACTGTACAATGATATTTCTGAAATTACTGATATTACTTGCACAGCTTTACACTCTGGTTTCATCTGCCTCTGCTTCCGTAATATCCTGTATGTATATACTATATTATCTTATTTTTTTACAACAGCTACCTTTTCATCAATAGTAAATGTACATACAGCCATCGTAGTGTTGCTGATCTTTAATACCTATATAAATTAATATTCATACATATATATAAACACACACACACACATATATATATATATATATATATATATATATATATATATAAAGACACTATATAAAAATTATATATATAT
>JAUZSU010133818.1:0-16344 GCA_034780255.1 Parotocinclus maculicauda
GTAAGTAACAGTAGTTCTTGTTTGTACGTTCGCTATACGTGTAAATCGTACAATAAAGGTTTAATAAATATTTAATATGTTACATAGCATGTCGAGTCTTGTAACATAGGGCATGTTCGTTTAATCGGACCAGCCGGTTCTTAGGACCAAAACGATCGTGTCCCGATGTGGTCCCATTAACCGGAATCGACTGTAGGCAGCAGGTCCGTGGAACAGCAGGTCCGTGGAACTGTGGGTTCTTACCACATGTCTATGGGCGTCGAGTATTCTGTCGAACCCAGCAGGACGTCAGGGGGCCGGTACCACAGAGTCACCACCTCATTAGAGTAGGTTTTCGTGGGCACCGATTTTGCTCTCGCCAGGCCTAAGAAGACGGCGGAAGACAATAAACATTGTTCAGCCAGGAAAGAAATGTCGTTCGGAAAGTCTGTAATTGGTCCAGGGCCGAGCTGAGATTTATAGGGTTTCAGGCTTCTATATAATGCTGTTGCTGTGGGGAATAAACCAATAATCTACGCTACGGAATGTGAAATGAAAAGAAATAAATTCGGGCCTCACCGAAGTCGGCTAGCTTGAGCTCTCCCCTCTCGTTGATGAGCAGGTTCTGCGGCTTAAGATCTCTGTGGAGAATCTTTCTCTTATGGCAGTAAGATAAACCGCGCAGAAGCTGGAACATAAAAATCTGCAGAGGGAGATAATTAACACGAGCGTGTGACTATGGAGATTAGATTTCCCGTCATTGGAAAAGCTTTAAGATTCTCAGCGAGATCTATGAAGCACCTTCACATTGTGCATGCTCATGAGGTTTCCACAGTTGTCTAGGTACTGCTTCAAATCGCTGTCCTGCACAAAAACAATACAGTAATGGAGACGGACCACAAGCCACCGTTTATTTCGCACCCATTTCATACTGTGAAAAAGCGGTTGCGGCGGAAAGGCTAAAGGAAAGCCTTACCAGATACTCGAAGACCAGCGTGAGGCAGCGATCGGTGTGAATGATGTCGTGCAGAGTCACGATGTTGGCATGTTTCAGGTTCTTCAGCAGTGAGACTGCAGCATAAACACAAACCGACCGTAAATCTGCTGTCCTCAACCTGTAGTGTGTTGCAATGGGGCACCCCTGGTCTGGCCCTCACCCTAAGGAGCACTGGAGACACAGGATTCCAATGTTTCCCAATGCTGTGCCTCTTCCAGGGAGATGGACGAGTTGAGATGTCGCTTTTCATGTTGTGATGCCATTGGACCACACCCAGTGGTTGGTTCCCGGGCAGGGCAAGTCCAGGCTGGGTTATCCCTGGGCCCTCCTTGGGGTGGGGGCTGGTACTAGTGAAGTGATTGTCTCGTGTATCCCAGACCAGGGGTGACCCAGGTTACATTTTTTGTAAATGTGTATTGAATTCAATGGAGCACTGTAGTGTTTTTCTAGAATCCTTCGTGTACATCAGTTACACTTGGTAATCATTTCAAATTTTCTGTTCTAAAAATAATCTGATCAGACCTAATGCATGTCGACACCTATTACTGCTATTGACTGATTACTGCTGACTCAGATATTTCAGTAGACCTTTCCGTATTCCCGGTTTGTACAATCTTTGCCCCTTTGGTGTCTAGGAGCAATAACGGCTCAGCCAAACAGTAGTAATTGGCCACAAATCACATTACTGGAACCAGTGCATGCCGAATCTCAACGCTGCAAACCTCACCAGGGTTCAAAGCTGCACACCAACACTGGACTCTGGGGGTCTAACCAAAGAACCCGGTTTGGTCCAAGACGAGAGACTAATTTGTTGTGTGTGTCTCATGATGGACTGATGCCTCGTCCAGGTTTGGATCTCACCAGGTGCCCTGAGCTGCGTGTTACACCCTGGCTCCCAGCGAGACCGAATCCGATTAGGCACGTATGACAAACGAGGGGGGTGACTGAGTGATGAAATCTTAATGTGACTGGAGTCAGTGGTTTGGTGGGGAAGCTCTCCTTTTTCAGCATAACAACACTCACAGCTTAAGGTCCTTACAACTACAATTAGGCTTGTATCTGGACGTTACATCTGGTAAACCGCATTTCCAGTCGAGTGGCCTCAATATCAATGCAGGAGGCGTCCACGTACTTCTGGCCAAGTTGCCTTGCGTACTCTTGCAGATACGTTGCTTGAATGTAGTGTCTCTGAAATTCAGCAGGACCACTGGGTGGCAGCCTTGATTCGTGGTGAGCTCCCTCTTTAGCCATTCCGCTCACGTCCACGTTCTCTCATTTAGGCGAGGGATTCAGCACTGGGGGACAGGAAGCCTGTAGCTCACTAGTCTAGGATTTGCACTACTGGCCACAATCTGGAGTTTTAACAACCAAGGAGCTTAAAATTCGCCTGCCATTGTGAGGTCGTTCTGGAGAAGGACACTACCTTCCCTGATGGCCGTGCACGGAGCTCCTTCGTCATGCTCTAGCCGGATCTCCTTCAGTGCCACCAGGTTCTCTGTCAGCTTACTGCGCCCCTTGAACACCGTAGCATAAGTGCCCTGTTAGAGAAACACGCGCATTGGAATACATTCATCATTCTGCATAGCAGACTGCAGGGAAGCTTTGCCACGCATAAAGCTGCCTTTACTTTACTGGCATGACACAGAAATCGTGAAGCAAGGATTTATTTCTTGGCAAAAAAGCTCCATATGCTTGTATGCTTACAAAGGCCATGTTAATTCTTACTATTCTTCATACTTGATTTTCTAGCATGTGGCCTTGACAGAGCAGTGAGCGGCACGAGCCAGAGTTTGCACCGATTCATGAAATAATAAAGGTATAACGCATTAAAGTCCCTGCTCAGATTTAATATTCACTTTAGCTCGCTCCTGCTTGTTATCATCTGTCTTTTCTTTCCAGGTGATCCTTTTTCGCCGTGGACGAGGCTATTTTCTTTCCGCACGCTGTTTTACACGCTTTATAAATAATGTCTAATGGATATTAATGAGCACAGGATGTGACGTCGCTGTTCCTAGGTATTGTAGTGAATGGTTCCAAACAACAGCGAAGAGTCAGAATTGATACAACAACCAAACAACAACGGAGCAATAACAAACGACCTGGACCTGGAGCCCAATTTAAATTCGACGATACCTAACTAAACATTTACATTAACGCCCTTATCCAGAGCAAATTACAACTCATACAGCCTTACAATTCAAGCAATGCTGGGTTAAGGGCCTTGCTTAAGAACCCAACTGTGGCAGCTTGGCGGGATTTGAACCCTGGACCATCAGGTCCAGAGTCCGGTACCTTAACCGCTAGGCTACCACAGTAAACTTAAGCTGAGTGAATTTAGGCAACAGCAAAGGGTTAAAAGTTATACATGAGCAATAACATAGGACCTTGTTAAGGTGGGAGTTTAACAAACCGTGTCAAACTCTTGCTCAAACATAAACAAATTAATGACTGAATCACAAACATCTGTCTTAAACAGGGTATTAATACACAGTGGAGTAAAGCCATGTTTATGGCAAACCCTACAACAGACTGGACGATATCATGAGATCTTCATGTCTGAATGCTTGAAGAACAACAACAAACCTGCACACGGAGTGAGCGGAATGCAGAATGACAACGAAAATAAGGCCCAGAACCAGGAAGCGTTAAATTAGGAAGTGTTTCACGCTCTCATGAAGGTAAATGAACTCAAGTTAAAACAGTATTTGCTTGGTTTGGTAGCTACTAGACCTCATCTTTTTAAAATACCACGTGCTTTATTTGCATTTTGCCATTTCAGCTGAAATAGCTGAAAGCGATCCAGCTATTGTTGCCTTTTCAGCAGCAGCATCCAAATGGAGGTTTTAAGAACTTTGTCAACAGTTCTCAGTAGTAGATTTTGTTTAGATAGTAGTAATGTGGTAAAAAGATAGTAATGGTAGCTCTGTAAAGTCCCAGTTTTCAGCGATCACATTTTATGGCGCTGTTCGTCTCGGTGACATGTTTTGCAAATAAATAACACAGGCAGGCGTTTGAAATACTCACCTCTCCCAGTTTGCCCAGCTTCACGTAAGTCTCCAGTTTCCCAAAACCAATGTCAGACTAAAGACGAAGGAAATGAAACACAAGGTGCTGTAACATCCATTCGTTTGTTTTTCATTTTCTCATCTTATTACGCTTTATGGCCCTTACATACAGCCTCTTCAGATGAATCGACATGAAATGGAAATGCGTTTTCAGCATTATTGCCAATTCAACAAATACTGCCTTGCAAGTTGCATTACAGCCTATAATTAGAATGATTAGCATATCTCGTCAAAATCAGGTCAGAAATTAGACCCGGAATCAAAATTGGATGATCTCAGGGTGATTTCATAATAATCCAAAAATAAGATAATATAAGATAAGATAATCATTTAATAGTTCCGCAAAGGGGAAATTTACAGTTTACAGCAGTAATAGTAAAAAAAAAAACAAACAATGTATGTGCACGAAAAATAAGTATATATATATATAGCTCAAAGACCTAAAATGCCTAAATCTAAAAAATAAATGAATAAATAAATAAATAAATATATATATATATATATATATCCTGTGTGTACAAATATAGGGAAATAGTTTAACAAAATTTACAGATTGCACCTGAGGATTATTGTACAGTATTACAAATGTATTGTAGAGTTTTATTTTTGATATTACTAAATGCTTGACCCTTTCCGTCTTAAAGTGCCCCCATAAATAAAGACCCTCCCACACTGTACATTTGTGAGTAGCCTAAATTTGTATTTATTCCCTGGTTAGTTATAAATTGATGCGACAGTAAGAAGAATCTGCACATATAGACAAGTGATGTTTCCAATAATCCACAGATAAAGCAAAGACAGCCAATCAGAAAGTCCCTTTTGTTATTTTTACATTATACCGTGGAACCTGGGAATTCAAACTTAATTGGTTCCAGAAAGTCTAATTTCCCAATAACAACATCAATAAGGTTAATCTGTTCCTGAATTGCTTTTCATGACTATATTTATTCGTAATCAATAAATAAAAGCACAAATAAAGCAAAAGAACCTAATATAGTAAAATTAGTCAATACCCTAGTTCCATAGTTCATCTTCTTTTGGGTTTTATGATGACTTTTATTCTGTATTCGTGCATTATTACTACTGACTGGACTGGATTACATGCATCGTCTTTGGAAGATCGCACCATTGAGTGTTCCATTTTAGGGTGCCCATGTTCGAAGTCAGAAATCGATTTCCGAGGTTCCACTGCACTACTGTTGATAACATACAGCAACTGTTTAAAGTAAGAAAACAATCGCCATTGTTTCCCGCTATCATGTTATTTATTCTCCAAACCTTTTTCTTGAACGAGGTACATTCAGAGAGCATCATTCGTTATTATAATGACTTACTTAATACTAACCTGTCATAATACTTTAACAATTCCGGCAGATCTTCAGTTATAGGTGTATTAAATAATATTGAACGTCAAACGAAATGTGATTCTTTTTCCTAAAAAGGCTTATTCTCATGGTTAAGTGGGTACATTATAACACACGTCTTAACTGCGTCACTGACCAGTGAAGCCCGTCTGGACATACGGCTGAGCGGCTTGCATGGATCTGGACTTTCCATCTGCAGCTTCTTGAGAAACTCGGGTGGCAGGCGAATGTCCATGGGCAGAGACATCCTCTTACTGACGTCCTACACACACATACAGGCAACAACCAAGGAAGCGGCTGATTTTTACATTCGACAGTTTGAAGTGCAAGAACAGAGGAATAAGAAATCAAAGTGTCAAACAGGCATTCCAGATTAGGCTTTGGTTAAACTTTGTGCCGTTTTGTCCTTCAGCTGAACGGCAACGAGGAAGCCTCCGTGTTTAAGGGCCGGGAAAAGCTCTCGTATGTGCGGGTATTAAAGTCACAGGATTGCCCCTGTGCTACCTAGGAAAAAGTCCAAATTCAGCACCAGCTTATCCGTCTGATTGTGCAGGCGCAATGTGCAAAAAGCCATGCAAGATGTACGATATATCCAGAATTTATAGGGGCAAACTATAAGCAGGATATGTATGCCATGAAAGAACTCATGAATTTTAAACATCTCTGTAGCGCAGCTTTTTAAGGAGGTTGGGAAGGTGGCGCGCTAAAGCTACACGGCAATTTAAAGGAAAGAGAGGCATTTTTCCCTCCCGCTTTTCCCTGTAAGCCTTAGCGCTGAGACTAAAATCAGGGTGCACATGGCTGATAAAAGCTTTGTGAGGTCAGAAAGGAACCCAGCAGATTCGAAAATGGAGACGGCCATTCAGTCTGATTTTCCTCCCCGAGATACATCCCTGGCAAACATGAGGTTTGACAGCGCGGCTTGAGAGAAGTCGGAGCGAGCAGGCTCCACTGCAACACGGAGCCCCGGCTTCAAAATAATCCGTCAGCTGAATTTAGCCAAAGCCTCCATCTTTTAGCCGGGCCCCTGGCAAGAGTGACATGGAGGAGAGGACTGTAATAGGAGGCTGGTATTTGTCCTTCACACACAATCAGGGCTTGGGGGACAGGCGAGTAATAGCAGGTTGGGAGCGAGAGAAAAACGAAGAGGAGGAGGAGGAGGAGGAGGAGGAGGAGGAGGGTGGTGATGATGGCGGCTGCCACCGTGCCGTGCTGGCAGACTTTGATTAATCTGTTATTTCCCCTCAGGGGTCCATTTGCTGGGAGTTTGTTTGGTTCTGTTTGTTTTCTGTAAGATGAAAGTAACCCCAAGAAAGACTCTGACATTTACAGCAGGGCTCTTGGACCAAATCCTTGGTGCAGCAGACAATTCGAGCAATAACTCACGATTTTGTTTCCGTTTATTAACGCTGCCTTATTCAAAGGGACTCACCGCACAATTGGTGTACAATTGTTTTCTGGCGTTGTTTCTTTAGACACGGCTTTGGAGAGATTTGGGCAGGGTAGCATGACGGGTACACTCAAGCCAGGGCGGCAAAAAATATTAAGCCCTTAATGGTCTTAATAACAACTCATTAGCGAGAAACTTAATAGGGAACGGCTTTTCCCTGGGGTGTGTTTTAAAGTTTTAGCCCTGCGGGTAAACTTGCAGACAGCCTTATACAGACAGATGAGTCAATATTGATCCCACTCAGCCATGATGACATCAAACCGCTGATGAGTAGCTGAACCATTTGCAAGCCAGTTTGTGCCTAATGGGGACCAGATCAAAAACATAGGGTTTAATATCAGGCCATAACAGAGTGGGCTTGCACTAGAAGTCGCTTCTTAGCAGCGTGGGCGGGGCGGGTCAGCGGGGTCTTGCTGGAAAATAACGTGTGGTCATTCCTGGGCTTGTTACAAACACACAAACGTGAGGAACTTAGAGACTCTAAATACATCAACCGAGTTGAAACGCCTCTTTGGTCCAAACGTGAGCCAATGAGCTCGTTAGGTTTCGAGTGAATGACAGACGTCTGCTCGGCACTGCTGCTTGTGGGTTGTGGATTGAATTTGGGGAGGTATTACACGCTGTTACGTACGTTTCAGTCACAGGTGCCATTTTTGTCCGGTTATTATACGGTCAGATTAAAAATCTGCCCAAGGAGCGCTTACGGAAACAGCATTCTGACAGTATGACCTGTCCTTTATTCATATTAAATTAAACATAGCTTATTGAGTGTAATATTGGAGCAGTTGAGAGAGAAGCTGGACCTAACACGACTCTTGAACAGATATCCGAGGGCACCTGAGCGAACTGTATGTACTGGATAAAATGTGTACGATTTTAGACTTGAATGCCTTTAACGCCCGCATAATCGTTAATCGGAATTGAAGCTGCATTTGTTTTAAACCAGGCCCACGATTGGGAAGGCGGAAGACTGGGGTCCGAGCCAGGTAGGACTGACGGACTGTGGCTTCTGGGATATGGTGTTTTTATCCATATTGACTCTGAAGAATAACTTGAGTGTTTACATTGATGCAATTTCACTCATGAGAGTCCTTGAGGGCTAGGCTTATATTACAAAGGGACTTTGGAGTGTTCTCGTTACACGCTGGCGTGATGAAATTCTTGTTTGTAGTACTTGTTTGCATGCTGCAGCCGGAGTGAGTCTTAAATGATAAACACCCCGAGAGGAATGCAAATATTCAATTATTCGATGTGTACTATTCAAAACAGCACTGTTTTCTGGTTGTTGTCTGCGGCATAATGCTACTCGATTATTGGTACTTGAAATGATTCTTTCATGCTTTTCGTCAATCTCTTGTTGCAATCGTAGTAGAGACGCAGTGGTACTGACCTCCATGGAGAAGCGGCGGTGCTGGACCTTGCTGCGGTAGAGCAGCTGGGTGGGAGACAAAGCCTGAGGGTCTGAAGACAGTGGACTGGGCTGTGGGTGCAGAGTGTGCAGACCCAGGTTATTTGGGACTATGTCTATGGGAGCACAAAAAAGGAATTCATTTCATGAGTTATTTTATACATAAAATTACATCAAAGCTCAAAAAAGAACATACAAATAATCTATATACAGTATGACCAGACCCCAGCGTGACCCCCCCCCCATAAAAAAACCCACAGCAACAACAAATCAACAAAAACAAACAGCAAAAAACAACGTACCAAACCCAGCCATCGATGCAACCGCACAGACCTTTTAATTGCAATTATTATCTCTGCTTTTAACTTATGATGTTATATGTTATTTATGCATTTCCTCTTTTAATGTATTGATCTATGTTTCATATGTATTGCACTATTTTGTATACAGTGTTCCCTCGTTTATGGAGGGGGTTACGTTCTAAACTTGTTATGTCGGCAAGTAGCGACTCAGGCGGCCGATGCTCTAGTGTTACTTCTCGTTTTTGGTGAGTATTTATCCGCTGAGTAAATACTCTATTGTAGTGTTTTTAACTGTTAAATAATCAAGCAACCCGCTGAAGTAATGGAACGTTCTCTTTACTTAACACACCATACATCACTCTCGTATTACACATGCTCCATCCGTACTGAGCTTACAGCACGTCATATCCTACATATTGAGTGGATACAACAGCTATTTACTGTTAACCATCATATTTTATGATTTATAACATTCCTTTATTGTTAGAATTAATATTTGTAATATATTTTCATAAATGTAGTGATTTTTTAATGTAAAAGTTCCGCAAAAACCCGCGACACAGTGAAAACCCGTGATATATTTTTTCCATTAATATTTTTTTAAATGCACTGAGGCCGTGAAAGGAGAACCACGAAGTGATGAGGGAACGCTGTATCTGTAAAATACTGTAAATGATGCAAGATGGTCAGTTGATCATCGCCTGATAATGCAAAAAGACCTGTATTAAATCTATGGACAGGAACCAGGTTCAAAGCAGGCTTTCACCTTGTGCCCTGTGTTCTCTGGGATAGGCATCGGTGCCCCAGCAAGTCTGACCAGCTAATAATAAAATATGAACAAAAATGCAATGACAGCAAAAAAACACAAGAACTCTGAATATAAGAACTTTATTCTATTTCACTCCCTAAAGTAAAGCAACAAACACATGTTGAGACTGTTAGCATGATAAAACATGATAAATAAAGACCTTCCAAGTACAGGTATGCATCGTTTAATGTCCATATTACAATCAGGACGTTGAGCAAACATTGTCAGTCATATAGTAGTGTCGATACGTGGCACTCAGTGTTTAGCCTTAAACAATAATATTAATTCAAACATAATATGAAAACATTTAAAACAGTATTGCACGCTACAATACAGTAATTCTCATTTTGTGTCTTTTACAAAAAATAAAAAACAAGAATGTAAAACGATACCATTTGTCTGCCTTTCAAGACTGTGATTTTCTTTACTGTTAAGGGTTTGCTCATACTAGTTTTCTGTCATTCAGGCACGAATTACAGGTAGTCACTGTTTTATGGTGGTGCAGTTTACGATTTTAGACTTCATGATTGGAATACATATAAATACACGTTCAGCAGAAACCATACTGTGGATTTTGTTTTGTATTTTCATGGGCAACTTGCAGTAAAATATTCTTACAAACTCTGTGCTAAATGAGGAAATCAAGAGTGTGTGGTCAAAATAATACAAATTTTATTCTTGTTTGTCACTTTCAGTGTGTTATTAAAAAAAAAGAACTAAAAGTAAACTTTGTGTTAATAATTTTGACCAACTGCAGTTTAACGTAAGTGTTTTAAGCATTAAGCTCCTCAGTTTAGGATACATTCAGCTTCTGATGGATTTTGTCGGAACAACTTCATATTGTAAAATGAAGATCACCTGCATATAAGACAGACTTTTACTGTATTTACTATTACAATTCTTTAAGATCTCGGCCATTAAAGCAAAATAACCTCAACCGGATGGACGTTAAACGACGCGTACCTGTTGTGAGCTAATGCACAGACCATTATATGATTGTATTATACTAAAAGAGGGTTCTTGCATTGTTGTTGTATATATCCAGACACAAGAACAGAGCATGCACAAATGCTTCTTGTTTTATCCAGAAAAGCAATATTGTACAGATCCTACTGCCAGAGCAAAATGGTACGTGTATGCAATGCAAAAATCAGTGCTGTTAACGCTTCCATGGTTTTGCTCAATCACACAAAGACTGACCTACAGCAAAACTGCAGCAGTGTGAGGCACTAAGCTCCTAAACCCACATCAGCCCTTTGCATCATTCAAAGGTAAATGTCTAATTTCCTAATTTACAAAGTCACCCTTTAAAACAACACCCTAACAAAAATAGATCTGCCTTCAAAGTTTCGATAGGACATTTCAAGCACTCTATCTCAGACTATCAAGAGTTACTACAGTCACTTATCAATAAATAACAACCATATTCAACACAGGCCCATCCTTCAATGCTCACATATACAAATGCACATATATACAATAATACATAAAAAATCTTCTCGCCCTTCCTTTTGGAATGGAGACACGCCACTGACAGCACAGCAGCCTTGATTGCGACAGGTTCTTCACTGCCAGCCCTAAAGCGAGATCCTACAGTTCTTAGCTTTTTGGTTAGAAACGTAAAATCAATATGTTGTCAGTTCAAGTCCTAGCTATGCCAAGTGATTATCAATGAGCTTTGATATAAAGTTAGTAGATGATCACCCAGAAAGGATAGAAGTCAGATCATAGCACTGCCACTGTGTTGGCCCTTGAGAAAGGCTCTTAACCTGCACTTGTTTTTTTTTGTTGTTTTACATTTTTTGTTTCTATATATACTTGGTGAGTCAATACCCACAGGACACCTTTTTATTTTAGAAACAAAAGGGAAAATTACATATCTGAATACCCTAGCAAGAAATGGGTGAGGGGGCGTAGCTTTTGGGCTCTGTCTAGAACACTGAACGCTATTGAAAGCTGCCATACTGGATCAATGGCAAGTTTTTCAATAGAAAGAACATGAAGCAAATCAAAGAAGACATACTTATATATTGTCTCAGAAATTGACTGCCACAATCAGATGTGCAATATCTCTTGTGGTCCAAAAATTATTAAAGAAGAAATTTCTAAACTGTCTGTCACAGGTAAATGCTGAACGCAGCTGCTGTATCATAGCCAGAGACTTCAACAACCGACACCCAGAAAGACCACAGACTTAACACAGCACTGCTGCATCCCTCATTGACAAAATTAAATGAAACTGTGAATGTGGACAAGCCTGCTGTCAAAGGAACCTCAACAATGGTTTTGCCAGCCTTTGCAAAAAGCCCACGACGTAGCATGCGACGTGTCCTGTGACTTTTGACTCACCCTGTAAACGCCAAATCACAAACAGTTGGGACGGTATGGGAAAAAACAGTGTTTCATATATTTACTTCCATATCATTGCAGAGAGCAAGATTCTGCAATATTTCATGTTTTGACTTTTGTCATTTGCGTGATCGAGTATAGAAAGTGTGTCAGGTGTTGCTTTGCCCCATTCTTCCTGAAAAAGATGTGCAACAATATGGGGCCGTTGTTGTTGTCGCATTTTTGTTTCAAAATTCCCCACACATTCTCTATTGGGTACAGGTCAGGACTGCATGCAAGCCAGTCCAGTACCTGTACCCTCTTCTTCTGCGGCCATGCCTTTGTAATGTGTGCAGCATGTAATTTTGCATTGTTTTTTTTTAAATGCATGAAAAATGTATGTACTTTCCTGCATTAAAGTGTAATGCCTGTCCTTTGCCAAGTACACTGACACAACCACATACCATGAAACCCTGGCTTATGGACTTGTTGCTGATAACTGTCTGGATGGTCTGATTCATCTGACCACAATACATATTTTATGATGGTCAATCCAAGCCTCCAAGTCCAGAGAAGTTGACGCAGTGCATCTTTTTTTCACAGTTAAGTTTTAAGTGGCATCTGAGAATGAAATTTCGTATTGTAGTTCTTGGTTTGCCAAAGTAATTCCTTGCCCATTAGTTATGCTTTTAACTTGCACCTTTGGCCTTTACACACTGAAAAATTATTAACAAATTAAATTAAAATGAATATTGGAGAGGGTGGATTCCTGAGTGTCACTGCACCTTAGGGTGGGGTCTGGGGTCGTCATTTTACATTATATTTAAATGTACAGCATTTAGCAATTTACAGCTCCAAGCAATTTTGGGTTAAGGGTCTTGCTCAAGGATCCAACAGTGGCAGATTTGCAGTGGTGGGATTTGAACCCTGACTTTTCTGGTCCAAAAAACATTATCTTATCCACTAAGCCACCAGTCCCAGTATTGTCACGTGACCATACCAGGGATGCCAACTCCCACTATTCAAATATTTCCTATACAAACCATTTTCCAGAGCAGTACAGGTAAGCGCCGTTTAACGACTATCTGATCAACGTGTTTTTGCTTTAATGACCAAAGTCTTAACAATTATAACTGATTATAATAAATAAAAATCTGTCCCTTCACTCTATATCTATATCTATATATTCCGTTCGTTTGACTGTTGCGTCTTCCTACTAGTAACGCTGTGCTGGATTCACCTACTTAAAGTTTGAAAGTGTTTAAAAGCTGATACTGCATTGCCTTTTCAGGGGATTAGTGCTTCTTTAAGTGGACTCATTACCTCTAAGTTGTGTGCAACCAGTGAGGTATGTTTATTTAGGTTTATATTTTACTGTGCATGTTATCGTGCAGTGCTAATGTGTGCTTGTAACTGAAGATTGAGTGATATGTTTAGGCTTCGGATGTTGTGTGCATAATACATTTCTACCTGTGCTTCCAGCAGTATCTCTGAAACGTTTACGTATGGTTGACATGCAGCACAAAAAGACTATGTGACCATGGCAATGTCTGGTCAACAACCATTTCGATCAATGACGTCCGATGAATGTTAAACGGCACATTCCTGTACTGTCAATTGCATCAGCAGAACTGAATGTGTTGCATTTGTGGTGGGAAAGTGCAGAGTATTTCACAGCTTTGTAGCTTTTATATGTAGCTCTATGTAGCTTTTTATAAGCAAGTGTATTGGAGCAGCCTCAAGGTTGAGAGTGAAGAACAACTATGTTATGAGGACTCAGGCAACTCCTGAAAAAACATAGACTGGAAAAGATTTAAATAAATTAAGTTGGAGTATTTTGAAATCCCTTCATCACTAATTTTTGTTTGTTTTCTGTAAGTGGAGCTACTCCTCTCGCTGGAAGGTTTGCTCAACTTCAGACTCTTCACTACACTGAGGGGAGGAGGGGGCTAAAGCCAGGGGGGGACAAAGGAAGACAAAGGGGAGGGTGAACCCTGAAGAGTGGTGGCTCCAGGGATTTGGTTGTCCTCAGACAAGCCAGATGATCGCCTTGTCCCTGAAAGGTTCGGTCCTAAACCTGCTTCCACTTCAGGCAGGGTGGCGCCGTTCTCCTGAATGCGACGGCACAGCTGGAGACTTTCCTTATCTAGAGCTGTGTTCTATATATATAGAGAGAGAGAGGTAGAAAGAGCAGAGTTCATGTGCATGTGGAAGGTATATATGACAGAGATATGGTAATGATATGCAAAAAAAGAACACTAAGGAAATATTATGTTTACCATGTTAGCACTGGTGCAAATTACAAATAAATTAATATACAATTCAACTTGCCTATAGTTCAGGGTAAGTCAAAAGACACAGGACACAATTTTATTTCAGAAACAAAAGGAAAAATTACATATCTGAATACCCCAGCAAGTAACATGTGAGATGGAATTGACGATTCTGATGTCCGGGGAGCCAAAGTCCGAGAAATCGGTAATGTGGACGACAAGCCGCATAGTGGACTGCTTTTGGCAGTCTCTGCAGAAAGACCACGATGCAGCAAACGACATGTCCTGTGACTTTTGACTCAACCTGTACATGATCACGCATGGCTGATATAAAGAAATAATCTCTTTTTACTGGATACAATTTTATTAATTTACCAGTTCTTATTATTGTAACAATGTGATATTAAATGTGATATGAGGGAGAGTGAGAAAATACCAGTGCAATGCTCAAACCGAGCATTTGTAGTGTTAATAATAATTTGAGGGTGGTACACATGCCAATAGGACTAACCCACCACCAATTGGGATCGAGTTTCGGCAGTGCCTGCACCGTATGCTCATTTTCCCTCAGGTTTAATGGAAGCAGCATGGAAGAAAGCAAAGCAGAAGTGTTACTACATACCATCAGCCTGAAGCTACAGGGATGCCAATGGGGTGCAGAAGCAAAGGGACATAGACTGGTCATAAAAGGCAGTAACACACATAGACACACACACACACACAATACCACATAACACTTAAACTGTAGGACAGCCGTGACCGATTTTATGAACCAGACATAATGTATGGAATCCAACTGGTCACCAGTTGTCTGGAAGTCTGGAACTGGGTGTCCATCAGTGAAAATGATCTGCACACTGCAATCTACGGGTACAGTCTTAGCAGGGGTGTGCAATACAAAAAAATTATATCTTGACATTTTCCGGGATTTTTTTCTCTAACGATAATTAGAAAATACTTTGGCTTTTTTTTGTGTAAAGTATTAAAAAGTTGGTTAAACACATCTCTCTCAACGGCCTGAATTGGCACCATGTCACCATTTTTTATGTATTGTTTTATGTTCATGTTTTTATCTCACAAAGGTGACTCCCATGCAAACACGCAGAGAACATGCAAACTCCACACAGTGCTGCAGCAACACCAATAGACAATTAATTGGCCCGCCACTGTAGTGACCCAGGTTTGAGTCTCAGCAGCAACTTCCTCTCACGTCGAGCGTCATGCAGGCACGGCTTTCTATGTCTGAGTGAGGGGACACAAGGCGGGTGGATCATCCCCTATTGCTGCAGTGTGTGCATCTGCTGCACCAGGACTCAAACCTGGGTCCCTGGAGCAGTGAGGTCACAGCACTACC
Organism: Parotocinclus maculicauda; assembly: GCA_034780255.1. Lineage (NCBI taxonomy): Eukaryota > Metazoa > Chordata > Actinopteri > Siluriformes > Loricariidae > Parotocinclus > Parotocinclus maculicauda. The sequence continues at coordinate 15,329 of JAUZSU010133818.1, forward strand.
AAGTGTGCCACCAAACCACCCTTAAAGACACAGTTAAATTAAATATTTCATTAGGTGGTATAGTGGAAATTTGCTGGCCCACTACTGTAGTGACTCAGGTTTAGCTCCCAGTAGCAACTTCCAGTTACATCGATATCATACAAGCATGCTCGTCCATGTCTGAGTGAGGGGTGGGTGGATCATTCCCTGTACTCAGGATTCCGAGGCAGTATAGCACACAGCTGTCTCTGTGACATGACCACTCAGGACACAGAACGGGCATGATTATAATGATTTGGAAAATGTCCATTGCAAGAAGCTCAGCTATACTTCAAATGGATGAAAGAACTGCTAAATAAAGACGTAATTGATAGTTTTTACACACTCAAAGTTCTTTGATGAGAACTTGGTTTGGATTGGTCACCTCGGAACCAATAAGGTCTAATACTGTCCTCAAAAGCTAGTTCAATATATATATATAAAATATACATAATATATAATTCCGTGCATGCATTAAAATTGGATCGAGGTGTCCAAATAATTACATAAAACTGTAGACTGTAAGATCAGGCTTGCATGCAAAATGGTAAAGCAATCATGAGGATAAAGCTGGTTCACAACGTACACAATGTCCTAATTGTCACACATGGACAACCCATTTCATCCATCACACAGACTTTTTACTCTGCTGCCATCTGGAAGAAGGTAGACTGTATAACAGCGTCATACAACAAGTCAACAGATTCCAACAGACTCCTCAACACTGGACTCTGACAAACACAAGATATCGTTCACAAACAGTACGGACAGTAACACAATGTTACTTTTGCATTCCTGAACCGTTACTTGCATCCTTGCACACTTGTAGTAACCTGCACTAGTTAGCATTTTTGCACAATATATTCACTGCTACTAGGTGGAACGCTGCTAAGTACATATCATGTTAGAACATGGTTCTACTTCATGTACCATCTACACATGATCATGCACTAAACAACACTCGTCTAAGTCTCGTCCAGTAACTACTTGTTATTGAT
>JAUZSU010133829.1:0-16343 GCA_034780255.1 Parotocinclus maculicauda
CTGGAACAGGTACCGAATGGGGCACTGAAACTGGCACAGCACTGGCCACTGGAAATTAGATCTTTGGTGCATCCTTGTAGCCTGGCCTGGTAATAGCTGACTTACAACTAGCGAGCGGTGGCATCAATGTGCAGTCAGTAAGCGGTGACTTTAGTGTGCATCCGGCAAACACCGGCATCGGTGATGAGCTAGCAAGCATGGCCACATGTGAGAAGCTACCAAACATGGGCTTAGATATTGACCCTCTGAGGCCTTGAGTGACTTTTTTTCTTGGAGTCGCGTAATCAAAAACTTGGCACAGAACTAAGGTGTTCAAAGGCCTCACCATTGTGGTTCCACAGAGCATTAGCGCACTTTAGAGCCCTTGCCGTGAGCAGCTTAATCATGTGTGCAATCTTCTGACAATATAAGAGGTCGTACTGTATAGGGTGCACTGACAAAAGAAACCATAGCCTGCTTTCTGGTTTCCGTCATATCGTTCCGGGTATAGGAAGGTACAACAAGTCCACAGGAGTCACGCAGTTGTTGGCGGTGGCATAAGTAACTATGGCGGCTATAGGTGCTTCAGTTGTCTTAAGGAATGAACATGCTCACATTCACATTACAGAAGCTGAGTTTGGTTCAGTTAAAAAAGGGTAAAAACTGCCTTTTAAAGTGTCTTCATTGGTTAACTACAATTTGCAGAGCACATGTCTTTACTTGGAGCCTGTTAGGAGATTCATTAAACAGATAGGTGCAGATGTATTGCTGAGGGCAAAAGTAATTTAGAATAAATATTCTTTACTCTGTTTGTGAAGAGGACATGGGTGACTCTTCTGCAAGTTGAATATGTTTGTTTTTCTTCATTCTAAATGGCAGAGCTCATATCCTCCAGCTCAGTCACTGATTAGACCATACAGAGCTGACTGAGGCAAGGAGGCTTTCCTCAGTAAGTGTGATGTATAGTGGTGGCTAGAACAGAAATGCCAGGATGATCCCTTTGTCCTCTCTGGACCAGAACTGAGACTCTTAATCCAGAAGACATGATACTGAAAGTCCAGCTTAGTTTTCTTGTCAAAAATATCTTTACTGTTTTCTTCTGTGAATGCGCTACTGTGAATTATTTAACTGTAAGGTTTTATTTCTGCAATGATATTTTATTGTATGGTAGCTCTACTATAAATAAACATTTACTGTCATTTATATACTATCTAGTTAGATGTCATATTGATTATTATTATATCAATCTCAGATTTTTCATGTTGGTGTAAAAAATGTCATCTATTGTGGTACAATTCGCATCTTAATTCTGGCAGTGCAGTACATTACAATAATACTTACTGAAAATGCAAATAAAAAAACCTGTGCTTCTCACATTTACTTTGATTGTTATTTCATTGGAGACAGGATGAACGTTTCATGTTTCATTTCATGTTTTGTCTGGAAACTTAATTTCATTTGTTAATAAACATCCATTCCTGCATTTCAGGCCTGCACCACATTTTACAAGTAGGAACAGTACCACTCTGTACTGTTGGCATTTCTTCTAACAAATCTTAAAACATGTTTTGGCGCAGAAGATACCAAGTGGGTTCATGTTGAAGGTGTTATTTTGTCCCATCTTTTCCTGCAAACACAGTTTCTGGTGTGAAACAGTAGTTTGTCATTGTTTTAAATCACCTAATTAGATAATTCAATTTTTATCTCATTACTAGCTCTAAATTGTTCGTGTACCCAAATGCAGGACTGTATGTCTATTAACAAATTAAATGAACTTAACTGGGCAAAACATGAAATATATTGGATCAAAAAAAAAGTCAATTGGTCAAAAGTCATATTGGATCCAAATCAAAGCAATTGAAACACTGCATTTTTACTTCAATTTTCCATACTTTTCAAGCTTTTTTCTAATTTGTTTTTATATGTCATTAGTTAACATTAGTAACACAAGGATGGCACTGTGATCTTAGTTAAAAGAATCATAATGTATCCTGTCAGCCATAGCAGTTTAGTGATTACATTCAAGTTCAAGAAGCCCTATAGTCATCTGCAAACATTTGGTTGCTTTTGAACTTTGGCAAGTTCACAATACGAAACAACTATCTAAGTGAATATATTTACTTTAAGTTTGATGTACTGTATATACAGTATTGTATTCCTAGTTTTTGCTGTTATATAGTAAAAAATCTTAAATGTTGAAGCTCGTCAGCAGGCTTCATCCAAATCCATGATGAAGTGGCTTATAATTCAGCTTTTGTTCCAGAATAAAGCCAAAGCACAAATGAAGATGGTGCAGAAAAATCCAGAAGCACTGATATTGAAAGAGCAGTGATGAGGGGAATTATTCTCGCTTTTGATGCCGTTTGAATAATGAATAATAATGATGAATAATGATTAATAATGGGATTCAGAAATATCCAGTTGTTAAATACCCAATCATGTCTTACACTTTGTTCTGGCTCTTTTGATGTATAATAATGACAGAAATTAATGTGACCTCACTAAGCTTTTGAATTGCAATGGCCTGTAGAGTTTAGCACTTCCTTTGGTGTTGTCACACCCACGGTCCGCTTGCGTGACCAGGCCCGGCCCATCACACGCACATCGTCACCAGCCTACTAACTGACACACCTGACTCTCATTTGCACTCATCACGTTCACAGTACTTATACCTCACTCCTACACTCACTTCTTCGCTAAGCAACTTGGTTCCCTCGTTCGCCTACGCACTCGTTACGCTACTTTGATTATCGCTACTTACCGTGTTCCGACCTCTGCTCCGTTCCTCTGACTCCGTCTTTACTGATTCCTCTGGTTATTGTTTGCCATTCCTGTGTATCGACTTTGGACTGTTTTGACTTCGTGTTTTGCCTGCTGTGTTCATTAAACCGCTTAAGCTGCATTTGAGTTCGCCATTTTGTGCGCGAGCGTCACAGGGGATTTATTGTAACTTTATTATTGAGTGCCAACTGAAGGTCAAAATGGCAACTTTCGAGCTATGCAGTGTGTATACAACACAATAAAGTGTTCATGGTTCTGAATATATTAGGCATCCAATGTAAAGAAATGTGTTTGGGGAAAGTTGTATTGCACTTTTAAAAATTGTGAAAGACTGGGACTTTCTAAAGAGCACTGTAGCACTGCAATAGGATGACACCACTGCAACAAGTTAGTTTGTGAGGTTTCTTCACACCTGAATATTTCACCATCACCTGTGTGTGGAAGCATTTAGGAAACACAACAACTCAGCCACACAGTGGCAGACCATGTAGTTACACAGAGTGTCACTGGATATTCAGATATTGTTGATCCAAATAAAGCTCAGGAAGTGTTTTGGTTGTGGAAGTTTGCATTGGATATAGTGCTTTTTGCAATTAGATTTCTATTTTCTTATCTTATTATATATATTATAAGTAAGAAGTCACACCTATTACTTATATATTACTTAATGGTAATAAACTGTATCATTTGCAAATGAATGTGGGTTACTGATTCAGTTCAGCACCACTGATTTTGGATACTTGGATACAGGTAGATTTAGGAAAATCCATATACAGCTTAACTCAGAGAAAAAAATGTCTTAATCCAGAGACCAGTGTCCAGGTCGGAAAATATCCAAGCGTGAAAACTAACTAACGAGACTCAACAAAGTGTCTGGAGTAAAGCTCTTTTAATCAAGCATTTTTCTTTATGCAAATGGCCTCTGAAAATGTTTCCGTTAAACAAGCACTGAAATATGCGTTATTATGTGTTAATTTTTTGTTTCACTATTCAGTGTATTCAGTGTAGAACAAGGCAAATGTATAAAAGAACCAGTGTGAAATAAAATCATCTTTAGTTCTGTTATTATAGAGAATTCCAGAATATTGGTTTTGGTATTTTGAAGTCTCGTTAATAAACCTATGTACTACAGCTTTACACAGTAGCAATGTGAAATATTTAGCTTTTGTTAGTCACAGATAAACACAATATATTACATGACTGGAAGTTCCCTTTGTAGAAAACTGTTTCTCACTCACCACTTAATTTGCATAACAAATACTAGAAGTGACAACAGCTGCAATTAGCTTATTGTGCATATTGTATTTAAAACTTAAGAGAGGCTGGCTTTTTCTCAAAGATTATAGACAAATGAAGCTATTTTTGCCAGTTTCCTCATACTCATAAAAATAACAGAACTAAGTTAAAAATTGTAATCACCATGAATGATCTATTTCTTTGTAGAAGACAGCTCATAAATACCTAATTACCATGAACAGTACATTGCTGCAATACGTGTTTTTGTATTCCTGGAAATATGCACACATGCAAGCCACTGAACTCACCACTTTACCCACTCACCATGTAACATATTCTTCATCCAATGAGTAATTTTAAAATGCACTAACTAAATAACACTAATTGAGCACTGTTTCACTATTTAAACTTTTTTCCCCACATTCCATGTTCATAGCGCGTTAGCCTTTAGCTGTTGTTATCTGTTATCTCCTAATTTTCAGGTCCCTGTTAGCTCCTTTTTACCTGATAAGATCAATACAATTTATGCTTTTCTGATGGTTTAATACTTATACTTTGCTTATTCACCCCTGAACTGTTTGTTACAAATACTTACAGAAGATATGGATAATATAAATCGCAGCATATCTCCATTTTGCAAGTACAGCTGTAAAAATTAAAAGATTTATGGTAAGACTGCAAATGTATTTCATATGTAGGTTTAGTTGTTTACCATCTAATTAGGAAGAAACTGCATGTCTGCATGGGAGGACTGTGTTAGTCTGTTAATGAAGCACCTCATGTCTCCATCTCTCTCTCTCCATTCTCTTTGTTCATGCTGTCAGCCCCGACTAGCTGCGATTAAGTAGGTGAAGCAATTTAATTAAACTTCACTCTTTCTTGCCAAATGTACTTTTATTTTGCAATTGAAAGCTGGCAGATTAAAACAAGGTGGCGGTGCAAAGCTACTCAGCAGAGTGTATTTCAGTTGAAAGTGTTCTTGTTTCAAGCTGTCAAGGTGGAATGCCCATGGCAAGAGCTAGATGCTTTGTGCCTTTCCCTGTGGTGGTTTGGCTCTGTTTTTAGGCACTATTCAAGTTCAGTGACTAATTGTGTTCATGTCTGTATTTCCAGATACACAAAACAGGTAATGTTATTGTTTTAGGTAATTAGGTATTTCTGATCTAAAGCAAAGCTAAAAAGTAAATTAATTGCAAAAGTATATTTTCTGTTTTTGGTTGTGGGTTGCAGGTCAACTAGCAATACCATACAAGTTCGATATTCAATGTTTCTTCAAGTTGGTTTATGGTTCGGTGATATAGCTAATAGATTCATATGGTCATGTCAGTGCTATTTTTTTGTTTTATCAGGGTTTCTATAGAGACCTTAGATCATCCAACATGATGATAACAATTTTTTCTAGTAGTAGTAGTAGTAGTAGTGGAGTTCTAGTATTTCCCATATGGACAAAGAGTTGGACACAAATGCTTTGAGCCAAAGTAGCATGTTCTAATTTTATATACAGGATGAGTCAAAAGCCACAGGACACCCTTTTATTTCCCAAAACAAAAAGGGAAATGACATATTTGAATACTTCAGCAAGTAATGAGTGGAGCCTTTTAGTCTATGTCCAGAACATGGCCACCATCTTGAAAGCCACCATATTGGATCAAGGGCAAGTCTGGTCCGAGAATCAGAAAGTTCAAAACTGTTGTCACGGTTAACTGAAGTTGGAATTGACGATTCTGATGTTGGGGGAATACAGCTGCTGTATCATAGCCACATACTTCAACAACCAACACCCAGAAAGATCACCAATTTCACGCAGCACTGTTGCATCCCTCAAAGCTAAATTCAGAGAAACCAGGACTGTGAACGACAAGCCATGTAGTGGTTATCTGAAGACCTCTATCAACAAAGAAACCTTAACAATGGTTTTGGTAGCCTATGATGTCTACAATGTAGCACGAGATGTGTCCTGTGACTTTGGACTCACCCTGAAGGCATAGCATGCCCAAACAGCTCATTGTAGTATATGGAAAGTAATGGCATTTTAACAGTGAACAGAATGTAGAAGTTTTGTTTTATTTTGCTAAATTAAATTTTCTTCTAATTACATTTTTTTTATTTGTTTGAGCTAATTCAGCTAATAATTTTAACAAAGAAAAGAGATTAAGAAATGCTTGACACACTGTATTTTTAAAGCCTTTTTTAAAGCATTTAAAGGTTCACAGCATAATAGTCAATCATGGTAATTACAACCTCTCTATTTGAGTGAATTGGGAGGCTGCAAAATCTAGACAAAATATTATTTGAATACACTAACATAATTAACAATTTATAAAGTTTTTTTTTTTAAAACAAGACAACAAAAACAATAAGGTATACAAATATATAAGGTTTACAAGAATATGCAATTTCTACATACACATTAAAAGTAGGAATACTCCTATGCTGTGCTACTATACTACTACTATAATACTATGGAACATAAGAAAACAGGATGACATAGGATTAAAATAATGCATGTGGGCAATAATACTGATTGATTTTGGTATTTTGACATGAATTCTGTTTATCCACTTTAATAGTCATTGCGTCTTCTCCTACGATATCAAAATGATACATGTCCTTGTGAAATACATTAAGGTGCTTGAATGTGTAGTATTAAATATAAGCGGCCAGCCTACAGTGTCACCTAGTTTACACCTCTAAAACATTGCTTTCAGACGCATGTCCTTGACACGCTCAGGCAAAAGGGAGGCAAGGCAACTGCTACAAAGTGATTTTACACTGGAAATGTGTTTAGCATAAACACCTGTCTGCCACTCTGTGTAGTTCTGCCAGCCGCTGCAAACTGCAAAGCTTCAAGTCTTCAAAGGCAAGCTAAAAGCTGCATACACACCTTGGGAGCCTACTGCTTCAAACATTTAACTAAAGAAAAGGAAAAGGAAAACAGCAGCACAGTTTAGCCAAAGTCTAACGTAGCTACAGCTTATTGGGTGCTGAAGAGAGGTAGTAGCGCAAAAGGAAATGGCTTTTTCAATATTTAATGCCTTTGAAACATATTTCTGTGCACACAAACGAGTCAGATCTATGTGGCTGTGCACATAATGAATGACATAATTGGTTCTGTTTGCCTGAATTTCCACCTCCCCTCTAAGGCCCAGTTCAGCCCTATTGATCTGAACTCGTAGATGATCAATATTCAGCAGCATGCGCTCTGGTCAGACTTAAGGAATAGCAAGAGCCTTGTTCAGATACTGTGAGCAGAGACAGAGGTTGCATTAGCTGGCACTGGGAAGTATGGACTATGCTAGTTGAGTTTTAACATGAAAAGTGATTATCCTGGTTCTACCTCCTGCTATATTATATCATACTGTTGCTTCACTGCTTCAAAGACTCAGATTAAAGTCCCTGCCTTGACTGTGTGGGGTTTGCATGTTCTCCCCATGTCTATGTGAGTTTAGTTTAGGGTTAATTGTCATCTCTAAATTGTGCAGGTGTGTCTGTGGATCAGTTTGTGTTTGCCCTGTAGAAATAGAAAGATTTCAAATTTATTGGAAAATGTAACTGCTTAGATTTCCATTTATGCTGTGAGCCTATGCAGCAGGCAATGGTGAGTGGTAGCACAATGGCAAGGTAACCAGGTGGATTACTTACCAGACGAGTAAGGGTTCAAGTCCCAGCTTTGCCAGTACTGCAGTGATTGGGTCCTTGAGTTTGGCCTAAGACAGAACATTGTGGGGAGCATTTGCAGTGTCTGTGAACCTAAATACTTGTGTCCTATCCCAAAAATGAAACACATTTCACCTTTTATGAGGAATTGAAAAGCATTTGTAAGACTAATCAATAACATTGTTAAATGACACCAGAGAAAAACACTGCTCTCTGGCTGAAAATCTGAATGTTCCAAGACACTTTCCACATAAGCTTATTTGGAGCAAAATCCCTTAAATTGGCAAGTTAGTAGCAGCTACAGTGTTATGGGTGTTTTTGTGAGTGGCCCCAGGGGCATTTCTGTCAACCTGGAAGTGCACATGAAAATTGAATTATGTTCATGAAATAGTCATTGCGTACCTGGCTTAACACGACATTTCGGTTCACGTGGTTAGACAGAAAGGAGACTAGATTAAAATGCTAATTGTGTGAAATGTAAAAAGTCTATGGTGTACCAAAATTGAATTTATTACGGCCTGTTATGGCTAGGGTCATTTGTAAAATATGGCCTCCTTTGGCCAAGAGAGAGATGGAGAAACAAGACGGGTGGAGTGGAGTGGGAGCAGTCTTGCTTGCACGTTGTTGAAGGTCACTAGAAACTCAGATAAGGTATTCTGCTACAGCATTGTAAGAAAGACAAGTACATTACCAGAGTCTCTCTACACTAATAAGAAGTATATAGTAGTTTTTAGCTTATATATAGCTTTTAACTTTTTAGTTTTTTACTTTTCTGTGCTCAGTTGTTTGTCAACATTTACCATTATGAAATTAGTGTAATTGCAACTGTCTGAACAAGTCCCACAAGGTATTATTCATTTTTATTTATTTATTTATTTATTTTAGGTACACTGCTCACAAAACTTAGGGGATATTTTACTTTGAGAGATTTCATTTTTTAGTATACTCTATTTTTTGTGAGCAGTGCATTTACCATTTTTGTTTGTTTATATATTAACACAAACAAATGGAAAATATTCGGTTTCAGTGAAATAGTTTAAAACACATCACTCAGTGCACGGGAAAAGTTGTGCAGTTAATTATTTTGAGTTTGCCAGCTTTTTCCTGAATAGAGCTCTTCGGGAGTGTGTACAACTGAGGCTAAACTGTAACCTTTAGACAAGTACTTGCCACTGAACAAATTAATCAAATCTGGTTATAGAAATGAATTCATATTAAATGAATTGAATTGAATGAATTCATATTATATGAAAGCCTAACATATTTAAAAGAATGTAAATTTTAAGGCAAGATTAAATTAATGTTAAAATTTCTTAAATTATTTTTAAAAAGTCCAGCTTAGAGAACTTTTATAGAAAACAATTATAAACAACTTATTCATCTATGTAGGTTGAAGTGTTATTGAATCTTTCAAGATTGGATTTAATAAAACTGCCTTAAATGAAGAGCATGTAAAAAAGTTACAAGCTGACTCACTACGATTTTACAAGTGTGACCTGCTTAAATAAATTTGTACAATATGATTACATTATACTCACCAATGAAACCTGATTAAAAAAAATCCCAAAGACAAACCTAATTTTTAGACACTCACTGAAGCGATTTTTTAGCAAACATGCTTAAACTATGAATTGTAATTGATAGACCAGACTGTGTTTTTTTAAATTCCTGTGACATTCATATGCAATACATTTTCTGATGCATTCCGTTTCTGTATACAAGAAACTTTCTCCTCTGCATAAAGGGCTAGATGCAGATTTAGTGCCACCATAAAAAAAAGTTGGAATTGTTGGTGATCTGCTTTATTCAATAATGTTATTAAGTTTATTACTTCACTGTGTATTACAATACTTTAATACTAATCCATCCACTTCTCTCTAAAATTAATATCTCCCTCTTGTACTTGTGACCTTATTTTTTGTCCCTACCCAAAACTCCCATATGTAAGGAAAAAATATATAAGGATAGGTATATAGACTTGCCAATAAACAGAGATCTTTGCCCACTCCCATTTTACCATCACACATCAATGTATGAATTAACACTATTTATTTACAATATTTATTTTTTTTTCACAGCTATTGCCTAGTTAGAGTTAACTATTATGTTTTAACATTTGTACTTAACATCCCACTTTATGAAATAACCGTGTATTCATAAAATGATATGAAGGGATATCATACACTGCATACACTGCTCACAAAAATTAGAGGATTTTAAAATGAATACAAATCAATAAAAAAGAAGCATTTGAAATTTTTATTAAACAAAAACATCTAAAAAGTAAATGGCAAGTCAAAAATATTTGCCAGATGACCTCTACTTGACCTTATTGGCAAGAAGGAACAGGAGCAGCCATGCAACGGATTTGTGGGGACAGTTTCTTGTTGGCACTGGATGACAGATATACCAACAAAATTGGCTCCATCATATTTGACTGCATGCCCGGCGACCAATGGTATGTGTTCCGTTTTCTGTTAAACACTGTGGAACCCGTAGAAAGTGAGCATCGTCACTTGACCTGTGATAAGTGGTCAACTGTCCTCTTCTCTCATGAGTCAGGTTCAGTGACATTCTGTCAATCATCATGTCCTGATCTGTCATAAACAAGGAATACAGGAGAATACAAGTTTGATGCAATAAAGCGACTCCTTTGGGTGTGGTGGAATCATGGTTTGGGCTGGCATCAATAATGGTGGTCATACCGACCATGGTCAGATAACGAGATGAGATCCTGCACCCTATAGTGGTACCCTATGCTGGAGTAACCTATCTACTAGCACATTGGATCTCCTTTGGCCTTCAGAAAAGCATTCATTGTGGCACAGATTACTCTAGGTGTTGAAATTGTTCTGCTGGATATTGAACCATGCAGACAGGACACATTCCAAAAGGTTTCTGCAAATTAGATAGAAGTACTGCCATGTTCTGAACATTCCAGAGATTCTCTATAGGATAAAGATCTAGGGGATGAAAAGGCCAGGCAAGCACATAAATATCCTTATCATGCACCTGGAACCAATTCTCAACTTCACCACCCTTATGGTATGACGAGTTATCCTGCTGAATGTGCCTGCCACAGGGTAAACAGCTGCCAGCTGGTATTAAAAATAGTGTCCAAAATGTCCATCTACGAGTATCAGGCTGTGCCAAGAAAACATCTCCACATCGTTACTCCACTTTCACCAGCCTGAACCACTGCCATTGAAAAGTTTATCAATTTATGCTGCTTGCACCAAATTATGTCCCTTCCCTTTAGAATGGTGCAACAGAAGTCTGCCCAGGGGATTGTTTTTAATGTTTGGTGATCCAACTTATGCACTCTTTTGCCCCCTGGAGCCATGTCTTTCTGTTTCGCTTAAACAGTAATGAAACTTAAAATGTGCTGTTATTGCCCATCTGTGTTGAGGAATGACGGGTTGTTTGGAGAGCCGGCGTTGTATTTAGATGACTTTTGTTTGACTGTACAAAACCTCTTTATCAGAACGATTCTGAGTTTTTTATATCCACATTATGCCCTTTTGCTGGATGTTTTTGTTTTTTGATCAGTTGTACTTGATTGTCCCATTGTAATGTAGATTTCCACAGAAACTAAACCACAGAAAACTTGTTCACCTAATTTTATGCTGCAATCTGGAGTCATGTGTCTTATTTTCCATACAGGGAAGCTCCAATCAGTTGAGGGAAGCTGTCTCCAATACACTGAGTGTGTAGCCACATTAAGTCACAGTGTCTCAAATGGCTCACAAATGTTAAGCCTTGTAGTGGTAGGGTTGGCACGGTATTCAGAGAGCAATGAGCCTGGAAATAAACAACTAACAACAACTGTGCAAAGACATTTTTCAGTAGTTGTTAAAAGTCTCATCTTGTCTTTGAGGAGATTCTGTCAGCCCAAATTTAATCATCATGATAGGATTGTAAAGGGCAAAGAGAGAAAACAAGATTGAGTGTTGAGAAGACAAATGCTTCAGTTTACCATGATCCAAAATAAAATAAGCCTTGTCTTTGTCTCTGCAGCAGCTTCTCTTGTTCTGACTTCCTGGGGATTAATTGGATTGGCCAAAAAAGAGTGAAGGGGAAATATTAGAAAATAAATTACAATCGTTGCCACTTTCCTTTCCCCATCTGTCTTGTTATAGGGAGGGAGCCATCCAGAAATTAGATCTGTCCCATTAACTCTCTCTTTCCCCTCTCTCTTCCTCTCTCTCACTCTCTCTTGGCTCAGTCATTGCAAAGAATATATTTATTTGTCAGTATTTAGGCCCAGCCAAGTAGCTTAAAGTTGTGCTTTACAGTTTAGAAACTCTTTAGAATATTTTCATTTCTGCACAAGTATGAACTAAAACATTGTCAGATTTGCACAAGTCATAAGTAGATTAAAGTAAATAAAGAGAATCCAAATAAACAAATGGGTAACTGTTGGTCAGTCTTGCACAGTGCCTTTGAGGATTTCTTTTACAGAATCCAGAACAGCTTTAACTCTAAAATGTTGGTTCCCATGAACTGCTTTCACAATGTTTTCATTGGATTAGGGTCAGGACTTTAGCTTGTCCAGATATAACACCTCTCATTAAAAGCAAAAACTTTTATTTCAGATTAATTCATTAACAAAATGTATTTTTTTCTATTTGTCCTTTTTGAATTGTCCATGTTCCATGTGATAGACAGCAGGATTTTGTCCATCAGACATTTTATAGATCCTTGTTCTTTTAATCACAGTGTGCCCACTCATACATGAATTATCATTCCATTAATTGATACTACCTGACTCTAATTTCACTTTCGTTTCAAAATAATTGCATCATCAAACTATTGCTAATCATAGAAGTTAACATACTTCTATGCTCACATATGTAATATGGAAACATTTTCCACAATAAATAAATGTCCAGGTATATTATTGTAATAAGTCTCTTTTGCTAAAGTATATACTCTTTATACATGTTCTCTGATGTATATAAATTCTCCCTTCTCGATATATATATAACATTCTGAGGTTCACAAACTTTCAAGCACCACTGTTGTCAAATCCCAACATATAGCTGTTAGTAGTCTTAAAGAAAACAAAAGCAAAGGAAAGCACTATGAACAGAGTAAATTATCAAACAGATAAAAAGAAAGGAAGCATTTATCTGAGTAACATAATATTCCTTTAGTTGGCAAGTTTATTTTTATCTTTAGGTTTAAATAAGCGTATGTCTAATTCACCACTATCAGTCTTTACTTTACCTTATATCTGTTGCTGCCTCCATGCCGTATGATTTTGTTAGATTCAGAGAAAACAAATGAGCGGATATCAGTTCAGACATCATCATCCAGATTAATTTATATGAGCACAAGAAGCAATTCAGCACTAATCACTCAGCATTATCCTCATCACTTGCCAAATGCTACATGCTGTTCCTCAAGCTGAAGAGTGGAACAGCAGATTTTAGTTCCTTATAGCCCCTTGTTCTCTCAAGAGAAAACGATGTATAATTAGTCCGGTAAGGAAAATATAACACTTTTATTTTGATTATGTAACACTGGTCACACCACAGTAAAATAAGTAATTTATAATCTATGCCTTCAATTAGCTATGGTTGGAATGCATATGTATTATATGCCATAAGAAATATGGTCATACAGTGGGGAAAATAAGTAATGGATACACAGGGGACAAGGTTGAACTGAACAGAGTACAGAAAAAGTGCATTATTAAGCTGAACAAACTGGAAAGGAAGAATGCATGTGATGTATGGAGAGGCCTGAACAACGTCACAGTCTTCAACAAATGCAGCTTTAGTACAGCTGCAGATTCCATAAATGGCTGATCATCCCCTGTCACCAGTCATCATTAATGGAGTGGATGTAAAAAATGGCTGATATACTGTATACTAATACTGGAGTGTGCACTTGGACAATAAACTGGACTGGAATATCTTCTAATACTTGTGCTGTTATTAAAGGACCAAGCTGTATGCACTTTCTGAGAAGGTTGGGGTCACCTGGAGTTTGCACAAAATTCCTATGGACCGTTTAGAAGACTGTTGGCACAAGTGTTATATTCTATGCTGTTCTATGCTGGGGCAACAGCATTAACAAATGTGCTATCAAAAAACACAACAAATTAATCAAGAAGGCAGACTGGAGATGGCAGCAGAATGGAGGACTCATAAACCTGTATACTACAGTGGAGAAACAATAAAAATAATAATAATAATTATTATTATTATAGTAATTGTTAGTGTGATTTTAAAATGACATGTTGGTAACAGCCTGTAAGCCATATCATCCTACATGACTTCGTTGTGATCTTTTTTATTTCAACAGCAGGCTCCTTAATTACAACCTGCTGTGCTCTCCCTATACAAACCCTTCTCCCTGTTCCTTGTTGGTTGGCTCCTTTGACTGGCTCCTATTATTTCTGTTCTCTTGTCACAGTTTGTCTGTTCTTGTCCATCTTCTATGCACAGTTGTCATCTTTGCTGCAGTCCCCGCAGACCTTAATTGTTGCCTGTAGCCCATGAGGCCTCTGCTGTGTTGCTGGCCATCCCTGGAGCATCAGTTTCATCACTGGTGGTCCTTGCTATGCCCAACATGTTTGATGCTTGATTCCACTCCAGTGCCTCAACATCTGCATCTCCAGCATCCCCCAGTTTTGTCTTGATCTCAGACTCATAACATGAAACAAAAAGCTGCTACAGTCATAGCACTTTTTCACGTTTTGTCCCAGCTTTTACTGGTCAGGGGCTCTGGACCAATCCATCGCAGGGCTGACAGGGGTATCCCACAACCTGCCTTCTTTCCCTTAGCTCATGTGCATGTGGAGACCAACCTGGCCAGAAGGCATTGCTGGGACTGGGTGGTCCTTGTGTCTCGAATTGCACCTAGTGGCACTATATTTTTACAATTATGTTACTAGTGTTTTATTTGAAGCTTAAACCCATGACAGTATGGTTGTTCCTTTTTTACAAATTGCTAAATAAAAATAATATTTTACCTGTGTAACAAACATAGATGCCTCATCAGATACCGATGCTTAAATAAGCTTAGTTTAATCCAGAATTCAACAAAATGCTTAATAAAAATATTACGTTTGATTACATTATTAATGCACAAACATATCTAATCAAATGCATAGAGTAATAAAACTATAGTGGGGATTAAAATGTATCCTTCAAAGTCTCACCACTATAATATTTCAGTTAGTATACCTGACTCGTACAGAGACTTTAAGATTAAAGACTTGAAGACTTATTTAGTGAGGCATTTTGCTGACAGCTCATCTCTTTGGTCAGATTTTAGTCATTGCAGGGGACTTGTGAACATAGAGGGTTGTTAAAGGCTCTCCAGGCACAATTATGATCAAATTTGACAATGAAACAGCAGGTCATTAATGGGACAGGATTTCTCTATGTCTGTGCTACCTTTTGAGTAACATAAAAAATCAGTTTCCTCTATCAGAAAACACTAAACAGAACTGGTCTTGTAGGAAAAACACTGCACGTCTAAAATATATCCTAACAGTAAATCATGGTGAAATGGGCCGAAATCCAGGTAACAAAGTTAAAATATTCCATATAATACATTTTCTGCCCCTTTTAAAAAGTTTAGCTTGTATAGTAAATATCCAAATTGTAGGAGACCTATTTCCTTTATTGCGTATTTCAACATTGACTGTTTTCTTAGCTAATACAGTAGTACCTCGTTTCTCGACCACCTCAGAACTTGTTATCGACATTTTAATTAGACAAATTTGTCTGGGTTCTCGTCATTTGCTTAGCCCTCAATGCACTTTCTTAAAATTGTAGAAGACAGTTTGCTTAACAGTAATTCTAGAATAAGTATTTCTTTACTTTGAACTTTCAATTCATTGCTCACTAAATTCACTAAATGAGGTTTTTCAATAATTTATTACAAAACAAGCTTAATTGTATAAAAATAATTGTATTTATAATTAATTTTGACCAACAGTAGGGTAATGTATAAGTGTTTTAAACATTTACAAACTTACTTATTACTTATCATCTTATATTATACATATATATATATATATATGTATATATCTATATATGTATGTATATATATACGTATATATAAATATATATATATATATATATTAATATTAATATTATTATTATTAATATTATTCCTTATGGGAAAAATTCTCAGTACTCGTAGTTTTTGGTTCTCGACAACCCTGCCGGAACAAATTAATGGTGAAAACTATTTAAAAATAAACAACTGAATGAACAGCCAAAATTCCATAGGTATTGTTTTAGGTTCCAGTTCAATCCATCTTATTGTGTTACTTATCTAAACGGTAATACACTGAAAACTTGCTTGAAAATGACATGGAATATTGTTTTGTATTATATCTCGCCGGTTTTACCACAGGATCTCACAACAGTATTATATCAGGTCTGATTGTGTTTGCTACGATAGGGCATCCCGGAGATCTCGCAAGACCATTCCTGGTCTCGCTAAATCCCTGAGATCCCTATCGGATGTTGAAACCGGAGCCCGATATGCAGAATCCACAGACAGACAGCGTAATAGGTGAAAACCAAAGAACATTTATTTTTAACATAAAACACATATTGCAGACATTCAAATGATAGGTGAAAATGAGTCCACGCACGGGACAGGTGGGGGCATCGAGCCCATAGTACAGAGTCCCGTGGTGCGGCCTAAGGGCCCTCCGTTGT
>JAUZSU010133840.1:0-16341 GCA_034780255.1 Parotocinclus maculicauda
ACACAAACAGACATAGAAAAACATAAACACCCACACACACAAACACAAACAAACACACACACACACACACACACACACACAAACACACACACACACACACACATGCACATGTAGTCATAGAAACACATACCCCTCCATACACACACACACATACGCACACAAACACACACACACACACCAACACACACACACACACGCAAATGCACACGGACACACACAGGCAAATGCACATGGACACACACACACACGCACACACAGACATACACACACAAACACATAAAGTATTGGCACACAGACCCACGTGTCCAGAAATATTGGTAATCAAGCCCATGTGGCCAAAAACACAGGTACATTTTAAGCACTGTTGTAGTTCCTAGGGGGATGTAGATATAGTTTCCTATGTTGTCCTGAACTGTGACAATTACAAATAGTTTTTTCTGTATGTATAGCTGCTATAAACTGATTCAGAGTTTCCTTCAGAACATTCATCTCTGTTTCTACTCTATACAAATGTGCTGTATCCTGAGGTGACAAGCGTTATGGATCCATATGCAGGACTGATTCAAATCCAAATCTAAACAAGCAACTTTATATACACAGTCCAGAATCACATAGAGAGTTAATTAAACACATTACTTTAAACAACAAAGAAATACTGTTTGTGGAAACAAAGTAAGCTTTAGTACACAGAGCTGCAATGCAAATAACATGATAACACTTGACTTACTGCTGCATTCAGTAGGCTTTGCAATGTGATGAGTATGTTCAGTACAGACAGATAAACAGGTGAAAATGAAAGATCAGGATATGGTGCCCTCTGGTGGACAGGTGAGGGAATCGCAGGATGTAACAGCTAATATGAAGGTAGTGCACAAGCTTGTAAATTCTGGTGTAACCACTTGGGGTTAGAGGCCTGTTTAATGTATACATACATTATTATTCTATCATGCCTTGTCCTTTGTTTGCTCACAATTAGTGTCCATTATTGTTTAGTTCCACTTCTGTATTTTACTGCCTTCAGGATTAGATCATTTTATGCTCATGCACTTATGTGAATCCTGTGAGTCTCATGGGATTCCTATGCAAATGTCACTTTCTGGTCTATAGACACATCGATTATGGCACGAGACAGCGGATATCTCTTTTCAGTTACCTTCTATTCCATCAACCTCTGCTTGCCCTTTTGATGACACTCGTGAGCTGGCCTGCGAGAACCACGGATGCCTCATGATTTATTGAGCTCTGCAGGCCTGACTGCCTTTTCTGTCAGCCAGGTTATTCACACAAGTGGAGGCCTCTTGATTGCTTCACCTCTTCTTTTATTTGGTAATCACAGAGCGTTCATTAGGATTGATCACGGCTAAAGTGTGTGGTTGTGAGATCCTATTCAGTGGGTTAAGAGGCTGTAACCTGAAAACACAATTCAGATATTTGTTTTAAATTTGTACTGAATTAAAATGAGCTCATTAGTACCACAAGGAGACAAGTAAACCTGGATCAGTAAGAACAAGGTGCATAGTTATTTTATTTAAAAAATAAACGTGAAATAGGGATTCTCCCTTGTTTCTCATTAATGCCAAATCAGGACATTACAAACTGAATTGTGACTCATCAGAGAAGAGGACAGTTGACTACTCATGTCCCATGCTCACCAGCCCACCTTCTACAGGTTCTATGGTGTTCAGCAGATAACAGAATAAATACTGTTGGTCGCCTGGCACGCAGTGCAACATAATGGAGCCAATTTCATATGGTCTGGGTGCATATCCGTCATCCAGTGGCAGCAAGAAACTGACAATTAGTTACACACTACAGCATCATGGATTGAAATCCTGCAGGGCACGCAAGGTCCCCATGCTCACGCCAGTAAGTGTCCTGGTCCATTGGAAGTTCATCACTGACCATCTAGATGATCCAGAGGAGGCATGGGAAAAGGTCAAGTGGTCAGATGAGACCAAAATAGAGTTTTTTGGTATGAACTCCGCTCGCCATGTTTGGAGGAAGAAGAAGGATGAGAACACTGTCCCAACTGTGAAGTATGGGGGTGGAAACATCATACTTTGAGGGTGCTTTGGGCGTACTTTGGGGGTGGACAGGACATTGAAGGGAGGCTGCATTGAAGGGAGGATTTCCTTCCCTCAGTAAGAGCATTAAAGATGGATCGCGGCTAGGTCTTCCAGCATGACAATGACAATAAAATGCAAATGAATTATTTAGAAATTATTTTCAGTTTTTTTTTAAGATTCTGTCTCTGACAGTTGAAGTGTAGGTACGATAAAAATTACAGGCCTTACTATTTTTTGTAGGTGGGATACTTGCAAAATTGTCAGTGTAATACACACAAATAATAATATTTTTTTCTCACTATATATAACACACAAATTAGGTGATTAAAAAGAAGCATTTGATTTTATTTTATTAGAAAATCATTAGAAAAGCAAATGAAAATCTAATAAATGCATTTATTATTTACATAGATGTGTTAAGAGCGGTTAGTCACAAGAGAGTGTGAATCTTACCTACTGTATTTTTAGTCTATTCAGTAAAATGTTATGATCAACAGTATCAAATGCAAAAAAAAAAGATCTAAAAGAACGAGGTATAAGATGAGCCCATTTGGAGTCGAACCTGGAGTCTCTGGAGCTCTGAGGCAACAGCAGCAACCACTGCAACACCGTGCAGGATCCCGATTTTTGGGATCCCCGAAAGAATTTATGCTTTTATCAAAGGTCAGTAAATCTGAAGAGTTGTGTTGACAAGAGCAAAACCAGCGGGAGGTGACCACGCCCACCACTTTCTTGATTTTCTTCAAGTGCAGTCCGTCAAGAGAACGCGTCAGATCACACTGGATAAGTTCTTCAAACGTTGACTGGAATTTAGTACGAAGTTGTTTTTTACAGTATTATGCTTCGCATGCTGAGTACCTATACATTGTGTTGTTGATCGTTTCGAAAAACTTGATTGCAAATTTATTTTTCAATGAACAAAGTTTGTAAGCAACAATAGTTCTTGTTTGTTTGTTCGCTATACGTGTAAATCGCACAATAAAGTTTTAATAAACATTTAATATGTTACATCTGCCCGTCTTGTAACATAGGGCATGTTCGTTTAATCGGACCAGCTGGTTATTAACGATCGCGTCTCGATGTGGTCCGATTAACCGGAATCGACTGTATTTGTCCATTCTTGTCCAAATCCCAGCAGCAAATGATTACTTTCTTTAGGTGCACTCACAGATTTAGATCAGGACTCTGATCTAAGAGTCCTGGTCAACCAAGAACATACAAATTCCTACCTTAAAGCAATTGTTTTACTCATTTGTGGGGGGAATTATATTTTTCCTCAAGAAAAATATATCTCCCTGAGATTAGTTTCCCCTTTCACTAATCACAGCACTTGGATCATGGTTGAAAGATTCAGTCTTGTCTAATCTGACTATAAAACTGTTGTATATAGGAATGGCATAATCTAGGCAAGGTGTTGGAATTCATACATTTTAATGTCTTAATAATATTTTGAATGGTATAGTTTAAGTTTATTAAATGTTTATTAAATGAAAAATAATTTATAAGATGTTGAGGGTTAAAATTTGTAAAATATAGCAGAACAAGTTTCTTTTTGTTTTAAGTTTCAAAGTGTAATGTGACAAAATTTTAGATTTTTGACACTACTGTAGTACATAATATCTTGCATAATTAAAAATATCTAAAAAAATCAGGACAGTTTAAAATACAGTAAAAGTGTTATTGTTTGTTTTTCAGTGGGTCTGAGTTGTTCTGGAAAATTCCATTGCGTGTCTTCAGCAACATGTATCAGTAAATCTTCTCTTTGTGATGGAGTTAAAGACTGTAGTGATGGAGAGGATGAACTCAGCTGTGGTGAGAGGTTTTATATACAGTATAGTGTTATTATATAAGTATATACAGTATATCATAAAAGTGAGTACACCCCTCACAATTTGTAACTATTGTATTATATATTTTTATGGGACAACACTGAAGATATGACACTTTGATACAATGTAAAGTAGTCAGTCTAAAGCTTGTATAACAGTCTAAATTTGAACTGGCCTCAAAACAACTTAACACACAGCCATTAATGTCTAAACCACTGGCAACAAAAGTAAGTTCACCCCCAAATGATGATTCCCAAACTGTGACCAATTAGCCATTTTCCCTCCCCAGTATTATGTGACTTGTTAGTGTTACATGGCCTCAGTTGTGAATGGGGAGCAGGAGTGTTAAATTTGGTGTTTTCGCTCTCACACTCTCTAATACTGGATACGACAAGGTCAATATGGCACCTCGTGGCAAAGAACGTTCTAAGGATCTGGAAAAAGTATTGTTGCTATTCATAAAGATGGCCTAGGCTATAAGAGGATTGTCACCACCCTGAAAGTGAGCTGCAGCACAGTGGCCAAGATCATACAGCGGTTTAACAGGACAGGTTCCTCTCAGGACAGGCCTTGCCATGGTCGACCAAAGTAGTTGAGTGCACGTGCTCAGCATCATATCCAGACGTTGGCTTTGAAAACAGACGTAGGAGTGCTGCCAGCATTGCTGCAGAGGTTAAAGAGGTGGGGGTGGGGTCAATCTGTCAGTACTCAGACCATACACATCTGCATGGCTGTTACCCCAGAAGGAAGCCTCTTCTAAAGATGATGCAAAGAAAGCATACAAACAGTTTTCTGTGGTTTCCAGAAACCATGTCATGTGTTCTGATAAGACCAAGATAAACTTATTCTTTACAGATTGTGTCAACTGTGTGTGGCAGCAACCAGTTGAGGAGTACAAAGATAAGTGTGTCTTTCATACAGTCAAGCATGGTGGTGGGAATGTCATGGTTTGGTGCTACATAAGTGCTGCCAGCTGTGTGGAGCTACAGTTTATTGACTGAACCATGAATGCCAAAATATACTCTGACATATTGAAGTAAAATATGGAAAGCTTCCTTTGGATATTTTGATTTCATGATAACATAACATGTCTTTTTCTATTTTATTTTCAGTTCGGGTGAGTGGGAAACATTCTGTCCTACAGATTCATAATAGAGGCGTATGGAGGTCTGTATGCTGGGAGAACTGGAGCTCCAGTTTGGGGATCTCTGTCTGCAAACAGCTTGGCTACAACAGGTATAAATACAGTTCAGAAGTTTCCTGAGATGAATAATGGTCACAGAGCCAGTCTGTACAAGTTGAGAATTAATTGTAGAAATGGAAAGGCTAGCTGCACAAACCTAGATTCATTTTGATTAGCCAACTTGATATTTAATATCGTCCTTTATCTAGCACAAAATACTGGTTGTGATGGCAAATTACACATTTCCAGCCAGACACAACAGCATAGGGTACAGTTATTGTTTAACGAACAAAAATAAGCCCAAATGTAAAGACAAAAGAGATCCATACCTTTTTTCTGCTGTGCAAAAAGACTCCATTAATCTTATGTATTAAGTACAAGTATTTGAATAAGTGCCCATTGCTGTACTTTAAAACAGCAATTTCCAATAGTTTTGATTCATTTAATGTCAAATGTCTTGGTGTCTCCTGTTTGTCTCATTCCATTGCTCTTAAGAAACTTTTAATACAAACACTTGAGTTATGTAAAACAGGCACGCCAGTCTAACCTTGTCTAACCTTCCCTGTTGATTTTTGTTTGTGTGTCTGGTAATTTCTCTCTTTGCAGCTATGTAAACAGTACTCCTATTCCTCTGTCCTCTGTCGAAGCTGCTTACCAAAAGAATATTGTAACCCTTGATGCTTATCTTCCAGTCTATCAGTATTCCTTCAAAATTCACAATGGATCTTACCTGAGGTAAGCACTGCTTACCCCTAACCCCATATTGAAAAGAATAACACTTAGAGTAGGATTTGTAGGACTTTCACAAATTCAATCAATGTGTGGAAGGTTACATTGTTTGTTTAACACATTTCCAGATCTGGGCTATATGTAACACGTCTACATTTGGGTGTGTTAGGTTAGTAATTTAGTCATGGCTGTTATATGTCATAAAGGATTTCCTTAGCTTACACATCTGTTCTGATGTCAAATTGAATTGCAAGCGATATATTCATGGTGGTGAACAGAAGCATGTCAAACTGGATGAAATTGCCACACGTTGATTGTTCATTAGGGTGTGTGGTCACCCAACAGACACTGACAGCAATGGGGAATGGACTGGATCTGATTGTCCAGCAGTTCGTATGGGATCCTTTTCGTATTCATTCTGAAATATTCTCTAATTTTGTGAGCACTGTATGTATATCCAAATACTGTGTATACACTGCTCACAAGAATGGATATTTCATTGGCCCAAATTTCCCCTAATTTCTGTGAGCAGTATATATAATATATATCAAACATTCTCCAAATAATTTCTCTTAACAATGTTATTTGGAGTTTGTGTCACCTAGTATTTATAAACCTATGAAACAGTAAGACTGCTTAAGAGCTGGTATGGAATGTGAGTTAAGAATATCTGGTGGCACCAAATCTGTGACATAAAAGACTTTGTTAAAGCTGATAATGTGTCTCACCCAAAAAATATTTCTGCTTTTCCAGAATGTTTCAGTGCCAATCTGGGCTTGTCACCAAACTTAAGTGTATAGGTATGCTAAACCCGTTGTGTGTTTGTGTGTGCATAAGTGTGCTCTTGCTTTATTACTTTACGTGTACCAGTGTGGAATAAACCGTCGCCTTTGTTAAATAATTCAATGATATGTAAATAAAATTATTTGTGTGTGTCGCCGATATGATTGTGAGGATCAAATTTCCCTACAAGCATAGAAAGATCTAACAGTTGGGATATTTTGCTGGTCCCAAAAAGGAAAACTGATGTTTTTGCTTTACTTTGTTTAAATCCAAATATTTGCTTTAGGTTAAGTTTAGGTCTATGTCTATCTTTAATTAGCTACACCAGTATTATATTAATGGAAAGTCCCCACAATGATAGCGATACAAACTGTGTGTGTATGTGTTCATATTGTTTTGTCATTTTAGAATGTGGTAACAGACCTGGTCTCAGGAAACGTATTGTAGGGGGAAATGTATCCATCTCTGGGCAGTACCCATGGCAGGTCAGCTTACAGTACCAGAATCAGTATCTCTGTGGAGGATCACTTATAACCAACCAGTGGATAGTCACTGCTGCACATTGTGTATATGGGTGAGCAACACACACACACACACGAAGAGAGACTAGGTAAACATGTTTTGGTGAACTTTAACCTAACCTGACATATTAATTAAACCTACTGTATCTTATTAATGGTACAAATACACCGTATTCCAAATGAACCCCTGTAACCTAAAGCAAATAATTAAGTCTTTTGGTTTTTCAGAAGATTTCATAAAAAGGAAATATAAATTTTCATTTGTTCTCATACTGATATGTAACCTAAAATCTCCCTCCCCACACAAATTACCATAAATACACTTTAATGTGAACACAAATGTGTATGTTACATACAGAAATCTAACCTAAGCACATACTACTATTATTGATAATGAATGCAAAGTGCATCACTGTACTTCAGAGTAATTTGATACATTGAGTATTATTTGTTCTAGTACAAACAGCGCAACCAAATTGCTGGGTTATATTACTAACCAATTATCACAATAACTTTAACCAGTGCTTAATTCCATTCTCTCCTGTGCTTCAGGTTTGCTAATCCAGTGCTATGGTCAGTGCGAGTGGGTATCACAGACCAGCCTGTTAGTGGAGCAAATGATCTATCTATCATGAAGATCCTGTACCATGATTCATACCAGCCAGAAGAGCTTAGCTACGACATTGCTCTCATTAAGCTTACACAACCACGTGCTTTCAGTCGTGAGTGTGCAATTTTTCTCTGACTCACTCACTCACTCACTCAC
Source organism: Parotocinclus maculicauda (assembly GCA_034780255.1). NCBI lineage: Eukaryota > Metazoa > Chordata > Actinopteri > Siluriformes > Loricariidae > Parotocinclus > Parotocinclus maculicauda. The sequence continues at coordinate 7,878 of JAUZSU010133840.1, forward strand.
TCACTCACTCACTCACTCACTCACGTTCCATGCCTGCTTAAAGCAACTCATAGTTACAGGGGGCCAGGGCCTTCTCAGCAACACAGGGCGAAAGGCAGGTTTGAATCGATTGCAGGACACATTCACACACTCACATTGGGACACTTTTAGAGATGCCAGTTTATATTTGTGCAATGCAGGTGGAAACCGGAGTACTCTGAAAAAACCCATGCAGACATGGGGAGAACGTAAAAACTCCACAGTCTAGGACTGGATCTAGGAAATTGTTTTCTGCTTAATGGACTGGTTGGTATGGTCCAGATTATTGGTCGCATCTGATTGTTTTCTGATTAATACCATTAATATGGAAATGGAAATGTTTTTTCCATAACATTTATAATGCATTACGTTTTTCTCCCATTCTAGTGGTTGTTAACAAAATACATTTGGCAAACACTTATTTTAATTAAGTACACTCCATTGTTTCTACACTCATTTTCCATTTATTATTATTATTATTATTATTATTATTATTATTATTATTATTATTATCAGTTCTACTTACCATATAGATGCACTTTGTAGTTCTAGTGGTACAGACTGTAGTCCATCTGTTTTTCTACATACTTTTTAAACCCCCTTTCTCTGTTCTCAAATGTTCAGGACTTCTACAATACAAACTTTTGGGGATTGGGTGCTATTTTGGGTGGTGGGTTAGTCTCAGGACTGATGTGGTGGTGATGTGTCAGTTTGTGCTGTGCTGCTATGAGTGTATCAGACACAGCAATGCTGCTGGAGTTTTAAACAACTTAGTGTCTGGGCTGGACTAAAATTGTTGGGCAAAGAAAAATGTTCAGCCACCAGCATCCTGTAGGCAGCATCCTGTGATCACTGATGAATTATTAAAGAATGGCTAAGACAAACTGTGCAACATCTGATGAGCTGCTGCTTTTGACTTTGATCTACAAGGTGGCGTCAAATGATAGATGTGTCCAATAAAGTGGCCAGTGAGTGAACAATGTTTAAAAACAGTCAGGTTTGATTGATTGCTGCTGTATGGGTAAGTGATAGCTGAAGTTTAGTCATAACTCTTCCCATCATACCCAATGACTTTTTATATGCTCAGTGTTTGTCTGATCCACTCATACCAGCATAATACACAATAGAGCACCACCACATCAGTGTCAGTATAGTGCTAAGAATGATCCACCACCCTGATAGTGGTCTTGTGGGGGCCCTGACCATTAGAAAGCACAGTAAAGGGAACTACAGATGGCTACAATCCGTGATTGCAGAACTACAAAGAGCATGTACACTATATGGCAGGTGGAACTAATAAAATTACCAGTGAGCGTAGAAACAAGGAATACCTTATAAAGTGATCAATAAGTGTACATGCTCAATAGAATAACCGAGGCTCTGTAAGAAAATACCAATCACAAATTATTTGACCCACAAATTTCCAACAAGTAAGGGCATTTTAATAATGTATCTTTTCACTTCAGAACCCTCTTACACCATTTGATCTGATAAGCCATACCGTTTTTTAGTGTAAGGGCCACTGACCGTTACTGCACCGCAAAGGTTGCTTTGTCAGTTGTGCCAAATGTAAGCTTCAGATATATCACGTTAAGCCCAAGCCCAGAGCCTATCCCAGAATTCACAGGGTACAGCAAACTTGTGAACAGGATGCCAGTCCACTGCAGGGCTGTTTATGGCTTTCAAGATATCTTATATAGTAAAATGACTTTATTTATTTAAATTTTATGTCATTTTTGCTAACTAACTATTCCACAGGTGTCATCACTGCTAAGCATTTATTCAGAAATACTGTCAATCGATCAGAGTAAACTGAATACACATTTGGATAACCAATCTTCACCTTTTCCTCTCAGCTCAAGTACAGCCCATCTGTTTACCTAATTACAATGAAGACTTTCAACCAGGATTGTTGTGCTGGATATCTGGCTGGGGATCCACAAACATTGGTGGTAAGTTCAAGTCTGGAGGCTACATTAGTACACTGTAGGAGGCATGTTCAAAGACACTAACAGCAAAATGTGTTGAATCCCTGACTGCAGAGGAAATTCGGCAATCACAGACACACAGATTCTTTATATCATAAAGAGCATAAAGAACCCTTAAAATCAGGTCATCATTCTGCTGTTTGTCTGTATAAAGCTCTCATTAAAAAAAATGCACTCACTAATACTACAAGATTAAAACTGTATTAGTAACCTATGTGTTGATGTATGGGTCTAGACATTCACCTACAATGTACATCTGAAATGTTTTTTGGCATATAGCAGGAATGTGATGATTCTCTGTGTGTACTTTTGTATGTAGGAGAGGTGAGTGTATTTCTACACTCAGCACCGCTTCCTCTCCTCTCGACTCGAGAGTGTGGAAAGCCAGGACTCTCACCATGGAATATCTGTGCTGGCTTTTTGACGGGTGGAGCCGACACATGCCAGGTACACTAATCATTGAATAACTGTACATGTTACATCAGGTAGTAAAAGAAAAATGCAGTGTTTGTATTAGGTGTCGTTTCAGTGAACTGTGTGAATGTTTGTAGGGCGACAGTGGCAGCCCGTTGGCTTGTAAGGTTTCAGAGTGGAAGCTGGTTGGAGCAGCAGGCTGGAATCAGGGATGTGGAAAACAAAATAATCCCGGAGTTTACACCAGCATAGCGCATGCTCTACCATGGATACACCAAATCATGGCGGTGAGAGAAAATCTGTTTGTTATACAAAGTATAAAGTATACTTCATTTTGGATTGGAACAAGGTAATATCAATATTTCTGTGGGAATCGTTAACATTAGGTTTTTGTTAGAGTTTGTCTAGAGAAATGTTTAGCTGCTCTGTGATGTTGTCTTGTGGTACATTTTGGCCTTGGTGCCCCCTTTATGGTTAATCTACCATCATGCATGTGTTGCATGGCAGTTTTAGTTTGGTAGACAGCAACATAGAGTTCAATAAATCCCAGTCTTTGCATCCACCATATAGCGTGTAACCAGATCCAACTATATCGGACATGTACCCTCAGAAAAGGTCACTAACCTGCAGCCACAACCAAAATTTGCCAGATTCATTGTGAATGAGTGCAATTAACCAGGATATTTTAAATAAAATGGTTTAGAATTGAGGCAAAGCTGCCAATACCTATAATGTGTTTCTAGACTGCTTGTTGTACTTAGGCACAAGCAGAATTTTAAAGAGCAAAGCTACCCCTACACTTGCCAATCAGTCATGCATAAAGAAATAATCCTGTTACACAGAAAATAGATGAAGTGATTTAACACTGTAGTGGCCATTACTTTGACATGGATGATAAATGAAGAACAAATGAACTCTAAATAATTAGTGTTAATTATATTAAGAAACATTAACATTAAAATATTTGTCCTTATATATGACCTTTATTCCGGGAGAAAAAATTTAAGAAACCGACTGAAAGTATTCAGAGTTTTGAAAACATGCACATGCATTATGGGAAATGTAGTGAGTATAGTGAATGTGCGTGAGGTGTTGTATTGGCTAGTTCTGCTCAGCAATTTGACATTTTACCTGAGTAATTTTAGTGGGGTACAGCAACATTTTACTGTCCCTGTAAAGTGTTTCTCATATTGCCCCTGCTATGAATTATATGTAGTGTATACAGTTTTATATATTACCAGTTTGTTTGCAAAATAATAATATATACAAGTAGTGTGTTTAGCAGTTAGAAAAAAACTAAGCTAATCTGACTTGACACACATAAGTAAATATTTTTAATTACACAAAATATACAAGTGTAATTATTTAATCCAGATTCTTAACTGTGTCAGCTGTGGGTACATTTAATCAAATATATTACTAAATAAATTAATAATTTGTTAAGATATATAATATGGTGTAATAATCATTAAACGAGAGACATAAAAGACAGACAAGCTCATGAGTGTCTCAAGAGGTAACGTGTGAGTTATTGCTGTCATTCATAAGATAGTGGCTGAAAGGGATTCTTCTCTCCTTCCATCCAGCCCTCATTCCAATTTTATAAAGTCATTTGCTTTCTGTCAAATCAGGTTTGATTGATTGCTGCTGTATGGGTATAGCTGAAGTTTAGTTATAACTCTTCCCAGCATACCCAATGACTTTTAATATGCTCAGCACTGAACATTAGTGTAAAAACAAAACAAAAAAAAAAAAACAAAGCAAGGCACTCTTACCGTTTTAGTACATTTTAATGCATTGCCATGTAAATAAAAAATAGAAAACTCATAAAGGAATTCTAACTGCAATTGTTGGGTGAGTAAATTACATTATTATACACACATATATAAAACTAATTTCTGTTTATTCAATCAGAAAGAAGAGGGACAAACAGTTTAAGGAAAACTTTTATTTTTAACGTTTATTTATTTATTTATTTATTTTATTTCTACAGAACCAATAAAAGATGGATCACTCGCCTTTGTTTCATTGAGGAAAAAAACTGACCCAATGAACCTTTAAGGAGAAAGCCAGAACGCAAATGATTTACCAGATTTTTATTTTATATATTTTTTTTTGTTTATAAGAGTAATATATTGTTTGTTTACTGTATTCCTATGTGTTTATAGACTATATTTGGCACACAGATAGTAAGGTCAGAAGTTGGCACCAACAGAAAAAATACAAGGACCCAACCTGCCTTCTGAGGTGGTGAGATGGTGTGAGGTTGTGTGTGTGTGTTTGTGGGTGTGTGTAGGGTGGGGGTAGCAAGGCAATTTATGCTGTTATACAGTAAACATTTAAGAAATATACATGCATTTCGCTTGTAAAATCTCCACTGTAAATGTAAACACATTTTATTTTGATTTGTCCAGTAAGACCTTTTGCATGAATTACAGTGTTTAAAATAAATTCCTGTTGTTTTTTTACATGTATGATTGTGTCAGACTGAGTGGTTTAAAAATTATATCTACAAAATGCAGGCACAGCAGAAAAGGTTTGTGAGTCACTTGTGTAGCATAGTGTTAATACCAATCAGCTAATGCTTACTTTCTAAAGCCTGTTTGAATATTGGTGCTGACCATGTGCTTTCCTTCATGGCAACTAAATTCCCATTTTCTAATGGCTACTTTTAGTATGCTAATGCATCATGTCACAAAGCACAATTGTCTCAAACTGCTTTGCTTTGATTTGAAATGACCATGACAATGAGTTCAGGTAGAACTGGAGATTCATAGCATAAAAGTGCACCTGAAATATCTGAAGGAACTGCTTGATGAAATCATATCAAGATGGAGCAGAATCTTGAAGGAACATTTACAGCATATCATACCACACTTATTTCTGACTCCGGAACATCACTGGCTGAATTGTTCTATTAGTGCCAATATTATATATGATAACTGATAATTGACTTTTTAACCAATCCTGGAACAATCCCAGTGGATATGTATACCATTTTTAATGGATGTCGTAATAGAAACACACAGAATTATGATTCAGCTAAAATGTTCCCTTGGCATTTCCAAAAATATTAACCACTTTTAAACATTCATGACGTTTTGTGTTTTACTTATATGTGGTCTGGTGCCCAAACCTATATCTATAACCATGTTGCAAAACTTGCATTATGTTAGCAGCTGCCTATCAAATGTGCCTCCATTCATTATTATTACATGCGTTTTCACCTGCAATAGGAATGCTAAAGCAACTCTGAAATGACATTAACCTCGAAATGGTTGGTAAAATTTTAATTCACATTATACTGTATCTCCTCGGTGGAAAATTTTCCTGGAATAAAGTCTGGATCAGGTAGATCCATTTGTCTGTTTTTATTTTTAGTATGAAGAACTGTTGTTTATATGGCTGCAAGTACAGTTTACTTAGGTTTAAGGATTTAAAATGATTGTGAAAAGAGTTCAGATGAATTTGCAAAGACTGGGGATCTCACATGGTGGGACTTCCTTTACAGACACCCTGTATATCACTACAATTCTTTGGAGTACTGTACAGCCAAATATCAAAGTCCATTTCGGGAATTAGGCAGAGATGTTCCTGCATTTACTTTGCTGCTTTGCTCACTTTCCTGTTTAGGCCAGACTTTTTTTATTGCTTGTTTCGCGGATTCGCCGACGATCATATTTGAAAAAAAAAAAAAATAATAATAATAAATTGGGGGGTATTTCTCGGATCCACCGCAGCACCAATGGTTGAAATAAATAAAAACAATTTTTTTTTTTTTTTGCTTTTTCTGCCCTCCGGTGAAGAGCCAACGGTTTTCTTTTGTTCATTTAATTTTTTCCAGATTCACTTTAATTTAATTGTAGGTTAAATAAATTTTATTTTTAAATAAAAATGTGTTTTTATTTTTTCCTCCTTCCCTGTATTGATTCCACATAGTCCGCGAGAAATAGAAAAGTGCTGAAAAATAAAGATTTAGATTCAGTAGATTCTTAAGTAGGGACATCCGAGGAACAAGCAATTAAAAAAGTCTGGATTAAAGGTGAATTATAGTCAATCATCAGCATGACAATCAGTGTGGTGTGCAGAGATCTATCCAAACCTGATTTTTATTAAACACGCGTTTGGGGAAGTGCATCAAGGCACAAACAAAGACGATTTCTGCAGTTTTCCAGCTGTAAAAGGTTACAAAACCATCTCTAAAGAGTTTGAACAACACCAGTCCACATTCAGATGCACAATGTACAGATGGAGGAAGTTCAAGATCATGTTTCCACTCACATGAGTGGCTGACTGACAAAGATCAATCCAGGATCAAGGCGGTTAATAATTTGCAAGGTCATATTGGATCCAGGATAACTTCTAAGCAACTAAAGATTAAAACTGTACATAGGAATGGGATAATATTCCTCGATGCTGATGTTCAGGATTGAGAAGCTTTTAATTACAGGTTTTTCAACGCAAGGAGGACTAGTGAAAAATCAGATAGTGAAAAACTTTTGTCCTTTACAGATATTAAATATTGATATTAAATACTCAATAAATAAATGACAAATTATAACAGTTTCACTGCATTTGTTTAGTTGGGTTATTTCAGAAATTCTCTAAAAATGCAGGAATGGGAAATTCCAAAAGGTTTTGCTTTCTCTTGCTCTACTGGATTATACAAGCCATACTTATAATGCAAAGGTTAAAAATGACAACTTGCAACTTGTATTTCTAAATAGTCTCTATGTGAGAGGTACCTTTAATAAGTTTGTTTATTTACCCTATAGATCAGTCTGTGCTAATTTACAATGAGGATTCGTGTTTTATTATTTTTCCTTGTAGCTATACAGTAACCTATGACAAAGGTAAGTAATAAAACTATTCGATTTAATCTATTAACATTAAATCAAACTGAATATTCATTTCATTAACAGTCAGTCAAGAAATGCTAAGAAATACATTGCTCACAAAAATGAGAGGATGTTTTCAAAAGAATATGAAGTGATTAAAAAAGCATTTGATTTTTTATTTAATTTAGTTAAACAAGATAATCAGAAAAGCAAAGGAAAAGTCAAAGAAAGTTATTTGATTACGCAAACTAGATTTAAACTCAATTACAGTGATTGAGTAGCAGGTGATAAATTCATGGGGGTGAACAGAAGCAGGTCAGACTGGACCAGAGTGCCCCCACATTGTGTTCGGTAGGGTGTATGGTCACCCAGGAGTGTCAAAACACCCTGACAGTGATGGGGCCTGGACAGGATCAGGCTGTTTCAAATCATTTTGAAATATCCCCTATTTTCTGAGAGCTGCGTAATTTGGAATCGCATTTTGTGACCGTACTTGTCTCTTTTCAGTATCCGTCGTTACTATGGACACAAGACAACGCTGTCAAACAAACTAGCAAAGTAGCATTGAATGTTAAAGTTTCATGAGGTAAGCGTTATTTAACATCTTATTTTGATATTTGTAAATGTTTTCCGTTTTGTGTTTCTCGCTCTAGCTGAGTTTAAAATACAAACGTAAAATGGCGGTGCAGCTAAATTGTGTAACAGTGTTATCGTTAACTGTTTATCATTTTATCCTCTATTAATTCTATTTAATTCACAAAAACAAAATCAAAACCTCTTTAATTGTAACAAACTGTTGTGAACCAAGAGTCCCAAACTCTAAAATACTTCATACCAAGCTTTTAAAGTGAATAAAACGAACACACGTGCACCAGCCATAAGAACTACGTACAACTAATCAAATATTATACTGTACTATTGTAGTAATTAGTGTGTGTATTTTGGGACTGTGGTGGCCTAGTGGTTAAGGTGCTGGACTATGGACCAGGAGGTCCAGGATTCAAATCCCACCTCTCTCCCTGAGCAAGGCCCTTAACCCACAATTGCTTGGATTGTAAGTCACTCTTAGTACCTTAATCACACAGACACATTATTGGCCATATCTGAGGGAGGGGAGGCCAGAGAGCAAAACTGATGAGAACGTTCCCACAGTGACCACATTTGGACTCTGAGAGATGAAGCTCCAGTGCATTCACTAAATGTGGG
>JAUZSU010133850.1:0-16341 GCA_034780255.1 Parotocinclus maculicauda
TCTCTCTCTGTCTCTCTCTCTCTCTCTGTCTCTCTCTCTCTCTCTGTCTCTCTCTCTCGCTCTCTTTCTCCCTCTCTCTATCTCTCTCTCTCTCTCTCATTCTCTCTTTCTCTTTCTTTCACTCTAATTCTCTCTCTCGCTCTCATTCTCGCTCTCTCTCTCTCACGCGCTCTCTCACTCTCTCGCTCTCTTTCACTCTCTCTCGCTCACTCTCTCATATCCTCTCTCTCTTACTCTCGCTCACATTCTCTCTCTCTCTCTCACACACTCCCTCACTCTTGCTCATTGTGTGTGTGTGTCCCTGCGTGACCCTGTTTTCCTTTCTGCGCTATTACATAACGTGACTGATTCTGTAATAGCCCATGTGTACTTGTGGATATCAAGAGATCTGTGCGAGTAACAAAAGGCTTCTGTGAAACATCAAACAGCCTGCTGAGTCGGGAACGTGCAAGGAGATTGGGGAGTATTGGTGAAATAAGAAAATACCTTTTTTTTTTCATTTTGGTGCCAATAGTGTTGGAGATGTAAAAGATAAAGCAAACATTCATAATAGAAAGCGGCAAAAAGAATAAGAATGAGAAAATAGATCTAAAGCTAAGCCGCAAAATACAAAGCCTGTGCCGCGCGTACTGTACTATTCATTAAATGCTTGGTTTTCGAGTCAAAGCCAGTGCAAACACAGCATTGCCACCCATAAACTTCGGCAAAATTTCAAGATGACTTAACATGCAACACAAATGACAAACTTAGTCTTATTCAGAAGTTGGGCACTCCTGCTCAGTTTTTTTTGCTGATTTAATGATTTTCTAGAACCAAGTTTACCAAGTTTAAATGCATGCAACTTTAAACATATTGAGAAAAAAACATTAATCAAGCTTGGCATGTACGTTTATGGAAATAGGTCATGAGGCAAAACACATCTGCTGTTAACCCATTTTCTTTCCCATTTGACTATAGAATTTTGCCAACCATACCAACCAAAAAAAAAACAAAACAAACAACCATTACTGCTTAATATGTGTATTCTTGTTTAGATTCCTGATTATTAGGAATTGATTATGTTACTGAAGTCTTAAAACACTTTTGTAAGTCGCTCTGGATAAGGGCGTCTGCTAAATACTGTAAATGTAAATAACGTCTGTCTTTACCTTGTATGCAAAGTTCTCCACCTTTGGACACACAGCTTCATGCTTACCTAGCATCTTAATTGGAAAGTCGTACACCCTCGTTACAGGTACGTTGAACAAAGGCTTACTGTTGATCAGGCAATGCTGACACGCGCACTGTGATTTCCTGGCTGCAACCCAAACTACATATTGCATATCAACTAGTATGAATAATCCTTTGGATAAATGCTACTTATCAAGCCACATTTAAGTACGACTTATCAATAATTCCTAAGCCATTAATTGTGTTTAAGCAATAAGCCATACAATTAAATATGGTTGTATCCAAAAACCAGAAAGAAGCTGTTGTTCACATCAATTTATTTTATAAGATAATATATTTGTAATACAAATATCATATTTAGAGTCTTGATCATCCCATGGTTTCTTCCTAATAACACTGTGGGTGTTTTTCCTTTCCATTGTTGCCCTACCCTTGTTTTTTGCCCAGTTCTACTTCCAATTAAATGAATTCTTTGCTGCTCCCCATCCAAAGACCATTCTTGTTTAAGAATCTTTGGACTGTAGGAAGCTCAGCTTGGCACGCCGATGAAGCTGCCATATCTCTAGATCGAATGTAAGTGGAGGTCACATGGGGTAGTAAATATTTGCCACTGTAGACTATAGAAGCTGTTTTTCTGGGGGTTTTTTTAAATATTTTTGAATACAGCATACAAATTTCCTCAATTTCTTGAATGTATTTTAATAAAGGGAATGAGAAAGAATTATATATGGTCATTATACCTCATCCCAAAACAATGGTCTGATCTAATAGTGACTTAAGACTTTTGCATAGTTCTGTAGCACCACAAATACAACATCTCAAATACCAAAATTAGGAGCTGTTGTTTAGTAGTTTGAATGCATGTGGCAAATCTTCTGAAGCAATCCCTAAATGCTGATCTGGGATCAGCTCCATTGTCCTGATCTCTGTCCAAAAAATTGGTACAAAACAATCTTTAGACCTGAGATCAAGGAGCATCTATTTACATTCATACCAAAGAATCTTGCTCGGGCAAACCCTTATTCCTCCTGCTATGAGAAGTTCACTTTTTTCTAACGAATCCTAACTAGGAAGAATTTAACACTTTACACTTAATATATGCTGATTATTCTTACTGACAGAGGGTTGAGAGTAAGAATTTTTTATTTCATGATTCAGCAATACTATCCGCTCAAAGCTGGTTTATATTTCTGTATTAGGAATGGACCCGTTTTGTTTAGAAACAAAAGGCTAAAGGAGGTCAGACAATTAAAAGCTGATTTGTATGACAGACTTTCATTTACATGCCACATTTGCTTACAATTAATTTAAATCTAGTGACACAGCTACTGCATGTAAACTGTGAAAGTAAATAAATGCCCGTCTCAGAGTTGCTATTCAAGAGCTTCTAGGCTCAGTCTTGATTAATTACAGTTTGGTGAATCATTTCATTTGACACACCAAACTAAGCCATGGCTTTCCTTAAAACAAGTATTGCGTTCCTCTGTTTACTCTAAAGTCTGACTACTTTTATGACATTGTAACTTCTCATGCGATTTTCTCAGGCTGATATAAAATCATTTACTGCTACTAGACTCGTCTGGTATTTTTAACAGGCATACACGACATCCTGAAGCTATTTTGAACGTGTGCCCCTCTAACTGTCTTTGGAAGCCCACAAACGAGCATGCTACTTGAGCACCAGCAGCTCTCTTGCCGTAACAGAATCAAAGAGAAACACATTCCAGAAGTCACTAAAGCCATCACATGGTCAGTCTTTACAGTAAGCCTAGCAGACATGAAGGCTGAATGAATTTGTGTTTGGACCTGTGCCAGAACTGCCATTTTCTGCTTCAGTTTGAAGCCTTGTAACAAGTGACCTGCACTGTTTGCCAATATTGCTTTTGCTACGATTGGTGCGATGGGTAGTCTGGAAATGTTCTTCAGCATGTTCTTGGGAAATAGATATGATTAGTAACACTCAAGAAAACCAGATTAGAAACGTTTAAATCATGGCAGGGTCAAGCGCTGGTTTATGGTACATACCGTGATTTAATAATGTTTACTGGTAAAGTAGTAGTGACTGTGTGGTCAGTTGGAAGGATCTGACTTTAGGTCTTCTGTGCAAGACCCTAAACCCATAAGAGCGTAACTATAAATCTCTCTGTTTGTGCGCGTGCTAAATTCCATAAATGTAACAGAAACGGCAGAGCACCGATTTTTCTACTGTGATTTCAGATTTTTAAGTGAAATTCTTTAAGGGTTGAGTTTAAAAAAGGTTATGTTCAACAGATAAGATCTGCTCATTATGTGTCCTCAAAGTGACATGCAATTAATTATCTGGTCATTATCGAATTTTTGTAGGTGCCTGATTATTCAAGTGGTTATGCAAAGGAATAGGAAGTTCAATTTCTGAGATCAGATTAAGAATTTAATAAAAAGGAGTTGGACTGAGCTCCAACAAAAAAAAAACATTTCTGAGCACATGTATACCCATATTCTGATTTCTGTTTCTTAGTCTGTGCTTGCGCACAATCGTAGGCAGTAAGCAGCTAGCAGAATCAAACCTGAATACCCATCCCACTTATTCTAAGGGACTTCCCGTCTGCCTGGCTTGTTTTCTAATTGTTGCGTGTTTCTCTCATGGGATCTGGCAACCCTTTAATTAAATGATCAGTAAACTGGCTCTTAAACACGTTTGGGGAGATACAATACATTAGTCAGAAAATTAGGAAATTCATAATTGAGTTTTTAAAGTTTGATTTTTGGCTGGTTACAAAGTAGAAATCCGATTATCGCTTGTGTCACGTAAACCTGGGGCCATTCCATTACCTTCTTAGTCAATAAGCTCACGCATCAGATTACTGACAAATACTGTTTTTCTGCACTCACACACTTGCCAAGACACGTGTCAAGACAGTGGTGACTAAGCAGTTTTGGGACTGGACTATGGAACATCAAGTTGAGGGCAAGATGCAACTGTTGGGCTCTAGATCACAACCCCTAGCTGCTTGGGCTTTATCATGCAGGCTTGTGTCATCATAAGTTGCTTACTGGTCTACTAATAATAAAAGCAGTAAATAATATGTGTAAAATGTTACATGTGTAAATCCTGTATTTCACCATATAAGAAGGGGTGCATGTTCAGTCTAGTCAATGTAGCTTAGTCAACCCAAAAGCAAATTAAAGAATAATCTACAAAAAGCTTTCATCTGAACCATGCAAATGCTATTTACCAATGTGGTGAAACAAAAAGTCGATCGCCTCACTCCTGCATTTTGTTAAAAGTCTGGGTTAAAAGACTACATGCTTTCCCAAGTCGAGAGCACCAGATAAGCCTAATCTGGTGTATTAAACACAGAGAAAAGTTCTAACCTAAGCACAGGTTGTTTGAAGATTGACAACCTTGGTTTATAGCGTGGCCTATGTCTTTACGCAGTCTTCATCGCCATAAAAATGAAGTAGCTTTCCGACAACTGCCAACGTTTATGATCAATAACCAGCAGATACTGTATCAGGTCAGCTGGCAACCTATTCCAGTGAACCCAGTGACCGGCTGAGTCTCAATAGACATACTGCACCTTATCTTTAGATTAAGTGTAAACAAAGTCTGGAGGCGCAGAAAACAAGTTCCTTCATGGCTGCACAGGTTCGACTTATTTTCCTAAATTCTAGAGTAACATTTCGTAACCACTGACCTCTCGACAGCCATGTCAGGATAACAAGTGTGCAGCGTTTGGCTTCTAGTGAAGTTTATTGACATACACATTTTCCTTCCTCCCTCCCCTGCATTGTTTGTTTCTATCAGGGAACTCCACCCTGACTGTTTCTGACTTTGCCCCTGTATAGCCAGAAAAGTATGCGAGCCAAAGTTAGTTATTTACGATCCAGATACCCCATAAAACCCCTAAAGGGAAGCATTATTATGGCACAGGTCTTCAGGAAAACCTTCTGATAACAACCCGGTCAAAACGCCCACAGAAATGTGAGATATGAGTGAAACTTTGATACTGTATTTACAGCAGAAATCAGGTGTTTACAATATCAATATTGCAAGGGAATCAAATTATTCAGTGTTCAGCAACAAGTCAGTAAATATAAAAGTGTGGTGTTTAAAAGCAGTTTGGCATGTCAAATGTAAAGTGCTGGGCCAAGGTGTTGTATTTAACTGGAGCACAAATGTATTGCAACATTAATTCAGGATCTCCTTTTCTAATGTTTACTCAATTATCTTATTGTGTTCATATTGTTCATGCACTTCCACAAATCAGTTTTCATTTAAAGTTAATTATGTACTTTCAAGTCAAAATAAACACACACATATACTACCGATAAATTACAGGTATGCACCGTTTAATATCTACCAAATCAATGGCTGCTTGTTTTAACAGCATGTCTTTACATTACAATAGGAAATAAAAATCTGTAAATAGTAAATAGGTCCAAAATGGCAATGTCCAATGTATGATGTTACAGTAATTACCATATTTTTCATAATAATTATTACAGATTTCTATGTTGACTGCTTATTTATGTACAGTTACCAAAACAGCTGGTCACCTCAATAGCTGATCAACAGAGATACACGGGCAGAGGCGGGAGTTAAAGAGCAGACATAAATCAATCACTCTAAAGTTGCTCTTAAGCTCATATTTGCACTAGAGCCTGACATATTTACGTATTGTTTGCACACAGTTTTCTTGCAAAAAATACCCTTTATATTTACATAACAATAGCTTAAAAAAGGCTATGTGACTATGGAAATATCTGGTCAACAATCATTTCACTCAACATCCTGTTTCACAGAACGTAATGCGGATGTTAAACGGCTCATACCTGTATGCTTTAGTCTAAATCCCATACTGTCACGGAAGGTAGAAAAACGATTCACACTATATATATATTTTTACATGACCAGCAAAAGCCACAGCCTTAGAAAATCTGCAATACATGTGAATGACTCCATCAAGAACAAAAAAGCCACACATTTCTGCCTCTTACCTTGCTATGTTATCGGAGATGCAACCTGGGGCTGGGTAGCCCTCCCCACAGGTGGACAGTGGAGCCTGTGACAGGCCCGGGCGCGTTTTCCACGTCTCCATTAGTGCCGTAACTGGAGAAATTAGATTCAACAAGGGGTTTGTCTGGTCCCGCACGTCATGTCGGGAAAACGACATTGTTCCTTGCGCTCCAATCTGGTAATGAAATGAATGTCCACCTGAATTAACACCAACAATAGCCGATGTGGGAACGTCATTATTCTCTTGGTAATAGCTGCCGTTGTTGTTCTCCTGTTTAATCCCCTTGGGCATGTCATTGTTAGAAAAGACACCAAACTCATAGTTGCCATTGAGAGAAGAAACAGGAGGTCCCAGGATCGCCGACAGACTATAGTCATCAATATTGTCCCTGTAGGATAAGTATGTTGTGTCTGGGGTTTGGAAGGGCCCAATAGGAAGCTGGGGTCCTCCATAGTGTACATTTGTGCATGTAGCTTCTCTGTTCGGCTCAGACTTAATATGAGATGCATATGTTGACACTGGCACGCTGCTCTTGCCACCCAGACACATACTCCTATAGTCAGTGTCAGGCTCATTTTTGATGTACTTGACCATCCCCATAGAGTCCAAACCAACGTTAAATATTTCCCCATCCATGGTCTCAACTTTTGGAAACTTGAAAACTTTCATATTATTTTCTTGTCCCCCAGGACTCTGGACATTGTTCTGAACCAGGCTGATGCTGCTGGATGGGCTTGATACAGAGAAAGTCCTGGAGGGGTTTCTGGGACTGGTCATAGACCCTACTGTGGGCGGACTGGACACGGACGGTCTCAGGTTGCTCCCACTTCCAGTAGGACTAGACACAGATGACCTCATGTTGGTGCAGGATGGTGGAGTCCTGATGCTCCCCATGCTCTGGGGGCTTGAGATTGGTGACTTCATGACGTTAAAGGGACTTGCCAGTGGTGGAGTCTCAACTGTACTGGACCCTGTTGGACTGCAGTTGTTGGAACCGGTGTGGTGAGCATGTGTCAGTCCTGAACTGACTGGACCCAGGCTGGCGGGACTGCCAAGAGATGGGCAGCTGGCAGCAAAGTACGTCGGGCTGGTGGTTGAAGTCACCATGTTGTTTCCACTAGGGCTGGAGATACTGTTGGAGTCTTCAACGGGGTTGGACAGAGCTGTGGCTAGGGCAGACGGTGTTGATGCAGTGCCCATGGCACACTCCCCAAGACTACCATCGGGTAGTTGGGACACAGCTGGGAATGATGCTGGTGGAGCTTTTATGTTGGGGCTCCTAGCAGTCCCCTGCTGCCCAAAGGCAAATTCAGCCTCCCTGGCAGCATTCATATACAAACCCATCGATTCTGCAACTGTTTTGGAGAGTTCCTTGGAGTCTATTTCTGGCTTGCGACGGTGGAGGTGGTTAGAAAATGATGGAAAGCTGTGCTGCTGGCCGAGATTGAGCCGAGGCATTTCTGCATTCTTCCCTCCACTTTCCTTACAGATGGGCAATGGAGCATTAGCTGCATTGTTCACATTGACAATGTTCATCAGGGCATCAGTGTTCATCAGCACTCCTTCCTCCTCTGTTGTGCAGCAGTGTTCCATTGATCCTGGCATCTGGGCCCATCTGTTCTCTGTACCTGTACTTTCATAAAAACTTTGGTATCTTTTGGTCTCCATGCCTGGATCATTTGATTAACCTGGTGGGTGGTAAAAAAGAGATGCTGCAGTCACTAATGATCGGGATAGTCAAGTAAAAAACATATACATAGCACCTCACTAACAACTGTCTACAGATGGTAAGCTAAAATAGTTAGTTCATTTTAGTGAGCATAAGGGTTATTTATAGTTTAGTTCTCTACCTTAAAGTTTAAAAACAAAACAGAGTTCAGGTATATGTGTGTGTGTGTGTGTGTGTGTGTGTGTGTGTGTGTGTGTATACTGCTCACAGAATTTAGGGGATATTTCAAAATGAATATGAAACGATAACAAAGAAGCAATTAATTTTTTTACAAAAACACCAGAAAAGCAAACGCCAAGTTGAAGAAAGTTGTTCTACAATGCAAATGAGATGCAAAAACAGCTTTTATTTCATAGGTGAAAATGCACTATATAAAAGGCTGAAAGTGCTGCAGTATCAATATAATATATTTTGTAACATTAAATAATACATAGTCTAAAATTCTTATCAATTGTTATTATATTTGCCAAACTTGAAACTGAACTCTTCATAATGCAACTTTCGGAAGCAAATCTCTTTCCCTTCTTCTCTCAAACGTGATCAGACGTGTCTCTACACTCCAGAAGTCAACTGAATATACAGCCAACAACTCCATTCTACCCATTTTATTATTAACTGTCAACATATAATAATACAGATTTTATATATAATATTAAAATACAAAGCCAGAGTACAGTAAAGCAAGCAGGCAAAAATGTACACTTTAAATCAATGTACAATTTAGATCAATTAAACATGTTCATTGATAGGATATTAAACAGGAAGGGCAGTAATTTGTTTTACCCTGTTAGCCAATATGAGTTTAGATTCTGTTTATGCATGTAGAGATGAGAATGACTGATTTATTCTGATTTAATGGATTCTTTATATTCAATACCGATAAAATAAAGTTCAGTTTACAATTAATGTTAATGAGGCCGAGTCCAAATGAAATTGAGACAGATACAAGACTGAGACTGCTCATTTATGGTCTCATGAAAGAAACAAAAGTTAAGAACTATAACACTATGTTGAAATTATAGAAATTCCCCTAAAGATCTGCCTGCCCTGACTTGTATCTAGCTGAAAAAATGTTGTTAAAGTATTGTAAGTTCGTCTTTCTGACATTTTCTCTCTGAGAAACACATATACATTGATCTCATAACGTGCACACGCTTTAATCAGCTAAAACTACATCAAAAAATAGACAACTGCTTTAAGACTATATGGAAGCCCAGTTTAAATTAAATGCAGCAATGATGCGTTCACTAAAATGTCTAAACTACTCATTAAATTTGGGAAAAACAACATTTTAGTAAATCAAACAACCAGGTATATTTTACTGTATTATTTCACTGTTTGTTCACTGAATTCATTTTTTTCCAGTAAACAAGAGCAACTTGGTAAAAAATGTTCTTTGAAGCCACTGACACACAACTAACAGACACTCAATGAATCCTTTAAACATCTGGGTGTTTATAGCGTAATTGTGCATTCATTACTTCAATAGAATGAAAAATTATTTTGTATTAGCTATTAATATACACAACAAAAAGAAAATCAGCCAATAGCTTCAAGTAAAGGCTATTAGTGGAGCCACAAGCATGAGCGAGAGAAGGATATTGGTACTGTCTCAAATTCCCCGCTCTGCTTTCTACAATCTATATACAATCCCCTCCACAAATATTGTCACCCTGGTAAAGGTGGGTAAATAGAAAAGAACATCTTGTAAGGCTGGGAAATACAGAGCAGGGAATTTGAGACCATTGCTCTTTACAGGATCTCTCTAGATTGTCCTAGGACCTCTCTTGTGCACTTTACTCTTTATCTAACTCTATAGTTTTCTATGAGGCTTGGATCAGGGGTCTGAGATGGACATATCAGAAGCTTGGATCACTGGATGATTGTCCTGATGGCAGATCCAGTGGCTCCTCAATTCTAGTTTTTTGGCAAATGAAGAGACGGGTTTTGTTTTAAAATGTCCTGGTATTTTACAGAGTCCATGATGCCATGAAGACTAATTAGGTTCCTATGTGCTTTGCCACATTTAAGAATAAGCACCAGGTTCTTTACAGTGTAGTCATGCTTCTTTTTACATCGAACACATCTTGAGTTTTTGCTGCCAAAATATTGAATTTTTGTTTCCTTGATAAAAAAACATGGCTCTTCTCTGTCTCGGGTCCTTATGCTTGTTGTTAGATGACAGGAAAAGCTTTTTCCTCGCAAACCGTCCAAGTGATCTGCTGGCACGGGAAGAGTGTCCGAAGACAGTTTGGAATCGGGTTATACTACTGAGATACCAAGATACTACTGTTTTACTGTAATAGTGATATTTGGCTTTTTTGGCTCTACTGTGTGTGTAGCAAATAAACTTGGGTCCCCACCCAGACAAGTTTGTCACAGTTCTAGTTGATTGGATCTTAGACTAAATTTAGCCATTATCAGTCAAGTGACTAAAACTTATACCTATTACATGTCAACATGTAGCCTAGCAGTTATGGTACTGGTATGGTACTATGGTACTGGACCTGAATGAACCTGATGGTCCTGGGTTCAAATCCCACCTCTGCCAAGCTGCCACAGTTGGGTCCTTAAGCAAGGCCCTTAACCCACCATTGCTTAAATTGTAAGTCGCTCTGGATAAGGGTGTCTGCTAAATTCTGTAAATGTTAATGTAAATGTTGATCAAACAGTTGAGAGTAACAATACCTGAATAACTGAAATCACTACAATGGAGCACTGAGCACTGACCAAATGCTGACATAAATATGTATACATTGTGTGTCATTGCGCTAACTACTGTGTCACGGGTGTACTCTCACCTCTGTTTTGATTTCTAGTCCAGTCTGCTTGTTCTCCAGGATTTTCACCAGGTTCAGTTTCCTCCCACATTCGAAACATTTACAGGTATGTCATTTAGCATACGGCCTTACCCAATCCAGTATTGTAAACACTAGGCTACTACAGTTATCATCTGGTGTCTCTAACGTGTCCCAGTATGTGTGAGTATAGGTGTGTGTGCATACACATTTCCACTTTGATGGACTGGCACTGTGCCTTGCTTCTCGTTCAATGACTGAATGAGCTACTCAAACCACTGTGTGTGTTTTCTCATAAACCTAATGAACACCAGCTTATAGCAATTCACCAAATGTTCTAGTGCAATAACAGAAGTTACTCAACTATACTGAAATTCCAATTTAAGTCGTTGTGTGTAGAAATATGTATGTTGTGCGTAGGCACATGCTCCTCAAAATCTGAGAAATACACGGCGATACTATCAATGACTGTCACATTCAGTAGGTCTAAAATAATGCACTGTCCCCTACAAATATTTTTGTGTCAGGGGACAGTGGATTGGATATGCTATTATCAAACGTTACATGCTCAAGGCAATGGGACCTCAATTAAAAACAGCTCCACCAGTCATGGGTTATCCTATACAAAGCTGTTGTCCCTCCTGTGCATAAGCACGCACACGCACGTGCGCACACACACACGCATACACGCACGCGCACACACACCTCGCAGTAAGACTGGCCGCAGGCACCCCATTGTAATTGCCATTGTCCAACAATATGGCAATGCATTTATTTTGCTTATCAGCCTTTTGTGTGCATAAGATAAGTTTATAACTACAGCAAAAAAGCATAGGACTTTCTTGAGATAGAATGTAAATATCTCTCCCTAAATGGTGTACCAAAAATAACTTAAATGCTGCTGTTGTTTCGGATTTGATATCAAAGGCTTCACATGTTGCTAGTTCAAAGGCATAAAAGTGCTTCCTTCGCTGCCCTATAAGAAGGCTCTCAGGAGCTACTTTTGGGTGATGAACCTGAACTGCTATGTACTGTAACCATATATTCTTTAGTGTTTGGAATCCAGTGACGGTCGGATTGGAGTACAGAGGTCTCATGATGAGTGCTTTAATCCTGCCTTTGCTGTGGAGTGACACACTGCCGCAGCTGCTGATGTGATGATCTCACAGTGGTACACAGGATATTGTCAGGACTAAAGCAAAAAACAATAGGACTTTCTCGAGACGTAAATGTAAATGCAGTATCTTTCCCTAAATGGTGTACCAAATGTAACTTAAATGATGCTGTTGTTTCGGATTTGATATCAAAGGCTTCACATGTTGCTAGAGTTTAAAGTCCTTGCTGATAGTTGTTCTTTAATCTACATTTTAATTCAAATGCATTTAGATGGTGGTGAGGTCTGCTGCTCTTTGTGATATTCAAATACAATTCCTGTGTAGATATGTACTTATGTGTTGAATGGGGTAAAGTTTATATATCACAGTGAGGACACACCAGGATAGAAAATGTATTCCAATTTTTCTTGTGCACACATTTTGCTGTTGCCCACAAGGAATTTCTTTTGAAATGCCAAAGCCTAAAGCCTAAATACCAGCATAAGATTTGCTTTAGGTTACTGAAGTAATGGCTAGGTGTAGCATTAGTTAGCTACATTAATGTTATGTCAATGGAAAGTCCTTACAATGATAAATAAACAAAAGTGTGTTTGCGTGCCATGTTTTATTTCAGATAATACACATTTGCTGGAGTCAGGTGTCTGCCCTTTATCTTACAGAACGATTAGAGGGAGATTAGAAAGATGGAGCGTGCACACACACACACACACACACACACACACACACAAACACACACACAAACACACACACTAACACACACATTAAGACTTCAAACTGCTGGAATCAAAAGTGCTAGGTTAACTATTTAGATAAGCCTTATTGGCTTGATAAAATATGTGAGGTAAGCCAGAATTATAAAATGTCTTAGGGCCATTGTAGGATTTTATGTGAATGTATAGCAGTGGGACCTGATGCAGCATTTACTTTCCTAATGTCCTGAAAAAGCATTTACTTTATTTAAACATTAGTATATTTCATTTTACATACATTTATTTTCTTGTATTCTCTATATAGCCAAAGTGAAAACACAATTTTAAAAATTCACTTTTGCTGCTATATCAGTCTTCATCCTTCTGATAAGTCTTTTTCCATAAGATGTTTTACAGTAAGCCTCAAATCACTTTTTTGAGGGCAACTACCATTTTTGAGACAGAGGAGATGCAATTTTAAGTCATATAAGGGAAATTTGTGGCTTAAATCAGTTCAATGTCACATAGCATTGATCCTGGCAGTCCAAATAAAAACCATATAAGGCCCTAGAGCAAATGTAGTGCCACAAGGGATAGTTCCTGCCAGATTAGTCCCTAGAACTGTTTGGTGTAAAAGCGGCTACATTTCAGTCCTAGTGTTTGGAATCCAGTGACGGTTGGGTTTGAGAACAGAGGTGTCATGATGAGTGCTTTAATCCTGTCTTTGCTGTGGAGTGACACACTGCCCCAGCTGCTGGTGTGATGACCTGGGGAGCCATCACATACGACAGACAGTCACCAGTAGGGGTACAGAGGATATTGGCAGGACATTGTGTGGCCTCATTTGTTGTCTCTGATGGTTGGGCTTTCACCTGGCATTTTTCACCAGTCAATCAATTAATTGTCATGATTTGTTCTGTTTTTCTTTGTGTATACTTCTAATAATTAATTTAGCCATAGTGTAGCCAGCACTTTAGAATGACTTAGCTACAAGACTGCTAAACATGTTTGGTCATAGTGTTGCGTGTATGAAATATCTTTACTATACATGCAATGCAGTCCTGCCCAGTCAATCTAAGATAATCAGCAATTGTGTGGCAGATGACTCGCTACTGATGTGCAAATGGTTGAGCGTAATCTCTACAAGGGCACACATTACCACCATCACATTATATATACTGTCACACTGCCCAACTATAAGTCATGTGTATATGTAATGCTGTATATACATGGGGAATTACAGACTGAGTAATAATTCTGCCATGTCAGTTTTAAGACACCTCTATAAAACAGTGATTCAGAGCCTTGGTTTACAAAGCAATTTGCTGTAGTATGTGCTTAAAAAACTCACTATTGTTAAATCACCAAACCATTAACTATCTATGTCCATTTTCGTGAAATTCAATATATTCAGCATAACAATGAGCCAGGTTATTAAACTGAGATCTGGTGCCTCTAACTTTAATATATATAATCATTGCCTTTACTGCACAATTCCCAAATACAAAGTCGAAAAGTCACAGGCACTCTCCTGTGACACACCTCTCAGCTTATCTTGTGCTCTAATTTCCCCATACAATTACAGTAATGTGATGTGGAGGAGCAGGACTAGTTGTTCCTTATCCGTGAGACCAAATCCATCCCAACATAATCCATTAAAAGCACTTACAATATTGATGTTAGCGCTTCCACAACTCCTGAAAGTGTTCCACAGGCCAAGTTGAATTCCCATAATAGGATAATAAGAATGTGATCAGTATTTGGAAGCTTGAATTAGGTAAGCCTGACTTTGTGCCTGCTAACCTGGAGTGAATTCACAGACCAAACCATAAGTGCCTAAGTGGTCTGTCTTAACATTGCCTGGAAAGCAGTATTGTGAGACTGTATTAAAATGAAGACCAGCTTTATTAATTTCAGATGTATACGTATATGTTGTGTCAGAGGGAGTTTGGTGTGCATTCAGTTAGGCATTTAAATATGAAGGCAACTGCTTGTTAGACAACACCAACACAGATGAACTGGAAGTGATTTGCTTACCAGTATAAGACTTAGTACTTAGAATGTTAGTAGTTTGTTTGGGTGATGGCATCAATTTGTGGGGATACTATGTCAGACAGGCACTGAGGTAAGGGAAGTTCACGATCCCCATAGCTTTTAAGAGCATCAGCAAGTGTGAAAAGCGATGATTGCTGTAAAACGGTCTCATTGTGTCTCAGCACTGGCTTAGTTGTGCTTGAGTGATCCAGGGCAAGAGCAAAAAGGAGGGAGGATATGGGGATTGAGGGAGTACAAGAGAGATGGAGGAGGAAGATGGAGGAGGTAAACTTCTTAATGGAGGGAGCAAACTTAAAACATTTTGAAAAAGCCTTTTGATAGATTAGCTCCATTGACAAAAGGTTTAAGGTGGTAGCAACTTCAGGCTCCTGCAAATGTCACTGTACAGTGTAGTAAATATCTCGTAAGATGAGTGGAAATGAGTCAAAAAGCAATCGTTAATGATTGGTATAAAAGAATGATGTCATTTGTTTTTGCCAAACGCCATAGTATGAAGGAAGTAGCAAAATACAGGAAATTATCTTCCGAATTGTGGCAGAAAAACAAAACAGACAGAGTGCGGCAGCTTATATCACAGCTTGTGAATAAAATCACATTGTCAACACATGTCTTTCACAACTAAATTACATGTGTTATGGTTAATTAAATAACCATGAACACAGTAAAGGCCTCTTGCATGACATTCTACTCTATAAGTTCTGCTCACAAAGTTTCCCAGTGGACGACAAGACACAAAAAATTGACTGTTCCTGGCTGGAAATGTGTTTTCTGGTCAAATGAATCCAAAGAAGGGAAGCTCCTTGTCAACTTACATGATACAAATTGTCTGTTTTTTTTAACATAAATTCTCTGTTTCTTTTTAAGAAAATGGTCTGTGACCCTGTCCTAACGTAAGTAAGTGACCTTTCCAGGGACTTGACCAGTGTCCTCTCAATGGCCAGCAGAGCTAGGCAGCTTAGATGACATTGGCCTGTTGTGTTGAGTGTAAGACATAGGCCTTTGTAAACAGGACACCTGCAAATGTAAAGACATCACACAGCTTTCACATGTTATCCTGCAAGTCCTGATTTGAATACAGAACTTGAAGTTCAGATCTCATTCTTCCTGAATCAAAGTATTGGTCAGAACTTTTCAGGACACTCTGTAATGCCTCCTCTGGATGCATTCCCCTTACGTCATCGAACTTTCCTGGATTGATTAAATCTAAGAAGCACAAACTTTACAAATTTGAAAAATGCTGAGGAATCTCAGAGATTGTCAAGGATGGCCATGTACAGATTTCTCTAGTGCTAATAAGGATCCTGTATATGAGAGAGATGGCACTTTTTCATAGGCTCATCTCGTGGGTCGGTTGTGAGTCAAGCTACTTTGGCCTGTCTGCCAGTGATTTTGAACCACAATGCCAACGTTGAGCTGTTGGGCTTTATGGTCTAGGTCATTCCTATTCCTGCATTGAAGATGACAATTCTCATGTTCATAGGGCTGCAACTGTGAATAACTGGCATGATGAACATTCAGGATCAGTCAATCTGGATTGGCCTGCATGATGAACTAATGAACTGAAAATGAACACGTGTGGCTGAACAGCGATGTCTACATCCAAAAACTAATTTTTCCACTGAGCTTTGTAGTTTAGTCAGAGCAACAATAGTGCAATGTATCTCAGTGAAAATACTGAATTATATCTTTTATAAAAATCAGAACAATATACTGTGTGTGTGTGTGTGTGTGTGTGTGTGTGTGTGTGTGTGTGTGTGTGTGTGTGTGTGTGTGTGTGTCTCTATA
>JAUZSU010133861.1:0-16338 GCA_034780255.1 Parotocinclus maculicauda
GAAACAGGATGCACCTGAGCTCAATTTTGAGCTTCATGGCGAAGGTTGTGGATACTTACGTAAATGTGATTTCTTAATTTTTTATTTTAATACATTTTCAAAACTCTCAAAAAAAACTTTTTTACATGATCATAATTTATTTTGTGTAGAATTTTGAGGAAAGAGATTAATTTAATACAATTTGGAATAAGGCTGTATATAACATATGTTATGTTTATTTAATTCAATTTTTGTTGGTCTCAATTTAATTTAATTCATATTTAAATAATTCTATTTTATTTCTAATATTTGACATTATATTGTAAATAATATATATAATTATACAACATTTTGATAGGATTTTGATCTGGGTCATACGCGTGCATACGGTGCAGAAGAACAGTTTTCTGTTTTATTTATTATATTAAGTATTGTATTATATTCTCTTATATTCTCTATTTTGTCATTTTATAATTTGCGAAATGCTTTTTAATTAGTGTTATTTTTCATTTTATATAATTAAACTTAATTCCATTTATTACATTTCACATATTCGTATTATTTTATGTTGTACAAATCGGTTTTCACAGCTACTGTGTCAGCAGGTTATTACTATATAAATACATTTAAAGTAACCTAAGTTCAAAACTGATGGTCCTGAATAGTGTGTTCATATTTAAGATACCTCCAGCAGCATGGGGTTTGTGTACTGCAGCGCTGCCATCTCCTGCTCGATCTCAGCCTGGGTCCTCTTCTTGCCATCCACCTTCTCATCCTTCCTTTCCTTTGGCATCTCGCCGGGGACCATGGTGGGCACTTTGTTTTCTGCCCAGGCCTGTAGAACGGAGAGATGAAGACGCCTTCAGAATGAGCCGAAATCATAGTATAGCGGTTAAACCAAAAATTCTGACTTTTGAGGCAAAGTTACCTGCTGGAACTGTGCAGGAATAGGTTTGGCGTACGGAACCTTCTTGGTCGGAGGTTTCTTCTGGTCCTTTAGCATCACCTCATCCATTCCCCAGTCCAGCCCCGGGATGCTCATTTCTGTATCTTGTACCATCTCTTTATCTAAAAATCAGATCAGGCTGTCTCTTAAACCATTGTACACAAAATCACAAGTTGCCAAAAGTATTAGGACGCAAACTGACGTGTGGCCAAAAGTATTAGGACACAAACCGACAAGTAGCCAAAAGTATTAGGACACAAACTGACATGTGGCCAAAAGTATTAGGACACAAACCCACAAGTGGCCAAAAGTATTAGGACACAAACCGACAAGTAGCCAAAAATATTAGGACACAAACTGACATGTGGCCAAAAGTATAAGGACACAAACCCACAAGTGGCCAAAAGTATTAGGACAAGCCCACATGTGGCCAAAAGTATTAGGACACAATTTATTTAGTCATTTTTCCACGGTATGAGTTGCTTTGGGTATTATTGTGTTTTGTTTTTTCTCACTGGTTTGTTCCTGCTCCATGGCTACTTTCAGCTGCTCGGGGATGCCCATGCCCGGAATGGTGGCCAGGCTGTTGGGCTCCATGTCGTCTGTGAAACAAGAACGCAACACTCAGCTAAAGTCATAAGAGAACAATTAAGGATTTGTACAGATGACTGTCTGTAACTCACCGTACTCCACCCCGTCCTCCGACATTCCCGGGAGAAGGTTCAGGTTGTAGCGATCGCGCATCTTGTCGCCCGGTCGGTTCCGGGTCCAGAATTTGCTGAATGTGGAAACAGATTTTCTGTTATCCGTTGTATTTGCTTTGTGCAACACTTTCAGAGATAAACAATAAACTTAACACACCTGGTGTGATCGTTTGATCCCGAGCACAAAATGTGTCCGAGTGGGTGCCACGCTAAGCTCCAGATCATGCCCTCATGTGCCAACTCCATGCCACCCACCTCCTTTTCAACGCTGCCAGAAATTAATATTGATAATTTTTTTTAAATATTTATACACATATTTAAAGATCACAGAGCAGGAAGAATTTAACTCGCATACCCCACATTCCAGAACAGCAGAGATCCGTCAGAGCCTCCACTGGCAAACAGGCCCTCGTGAATAGGGTGCCAGGCCACGGCTGGAACCGAAAATAAAGGATCAGGTTAGGCGTCTCTTTTACACACACGCACACACACGCACACACACGCACACACTCGCACACACTCGCACACACTCGCACACACTCGCACACACTCGCACACACTCGCACACACTCGCACACAGCGGGAGGTTCCATCCCTGAGTTTTTACCTGTAGCTTCTTTCTTGTGGCCTCTGAACACTTGGAGCTCCTCCTTCAGGTTACGGATGTCAAAGAGTTTGCACAGGTGATCACGCGATGCCGTCAGCAGCCAGTTCCCGTTCAGGTTCCACTTCACCTCCATAACTGTGTTTTTATGGGCATGTCTGAAGAACGAGATGAAACAAGGTTTATTTGACTAACATCACATTAGCATCAAGGAGCAAGGCTATTGTGGCAATTTAGAGACCCCTAGTGACCCGACGTTTAAACTCGCCGTCTTTCATTAAACACCATCCATGGCTGATCGGAGCTTCATTCATGGATTATTCAAGTCCAGCTCTTAAACCTGACCAAGCTCCTGATGATCTACTCTACAACTCTATGATCTCAACTTTACCATTTCTCTCTCATACAAGATCCACATTAAGAGCTTCAGATCATTTTATTTAAATTATAACAGGATCCTGTACTTTGGTTCTAACACGGGTATCTCACTGATTTTCTTCTGTTGGTAGAATAGTGAATA
Source organism: Parotocinclus maculicauda (assembly GCA_034780255.1). NCBI lineage: Eukaryota > Metazoa > Chordata > Actinopteri > Siluriformes > Loricariidae > Parotocinclus > Parotocinclus maculicauda. The sequence continues at coordinate 2,754 of JAUZSU010133861.1, forward strand.
TTAATAACAGGCTGGATTAGAAATCAGATCTGATTTATCCATTAAACAAACTTTATTATTAATAAATTAAAGCTAATTCATCTATTAGTGTTTATTTACTGTATAATAAACAGTTATTACATAAATTCATCAAAGCTCAGTCTGAAGATTTGATAAACAAATCATTTCCGTCTTGTTTTATCTTTAACAGAATTGAGCTATAATCACAACAATAATAATAATAATAATGATAATAATAATAAGAAGAAGAAGAAGAAGAAGAACAACACACTCGAGCCTCTGTTACACTTACAATGTTGCCAGACTCTGGCCGGTCTTTGGGTCCCAGAACTTGATGGGCTGCTGGCTGTCCTTGCTTCCCGACACCACCAGTCCTTTGGTGGGATGCCAGTCAACGCATTTTACATCCGCTCCATGCCCTGGGTAGCAGAGGGAAAAAACGGTAAATAAAAACTTAGACAGAATATGGCAATCTTATACAAGGCTGCCAGGCCATGATTTATCATCTCACAGTACCCTTACAGAGCTGGGGGCGTGCCAACCCTGGACAGTGTGCCCAGGTCCATCAATCCAGGTTCACGGTACAGCCCTGGATAAATCTATTCCATATAACATTTCTCCCCCCCTCAAACACGACTATTAGGGATCTGTGTGATGACCGGCCCAAACAGAAGGCAGGGCCAGGACTCTGACCAGGGCAAAACCACACGTGCCCGTTGAGTGCCCATTAAATTTGCACAATAGGGAATTTAAGCACACATTTCAATTGGTTTCTCAAGGAACTGCTGATCTACTACCTGGTTTTTCCTTGCCAGTCACCATCAATTTGCTCGGTTGGGTTTTTAAATTCATAACGTGCCTCTACTCACTGCTAAGGTAAGATAAGATTTATTTCTACACAACACGATGTAAAAGAATATCTAAAACTGAGCAAATCTAGAACGACAGTGGCAAGTACAAACCTGATAGGACAAAGAGGATTCTATTTTCTGCTTTATTTATTATTTACTTTATGATATGCACCATTCTGCTTATCTAAAGCATGTAATCTACATAATTTAATTAAACTAAAAAAAGGTCAAGGTTGGTTCTTCCAGTACGATGATTGTCAAAACCAGTACAAAAGTGGTTCAGCAACAAATCCAGCAAAAAAAAAGCCTGTGGGTGATTCTGGATTAAGGGGTATGTCAATAAGCCTTGAGAGTAAAAAGGGTGCCAATAATGCATATCTCTGGGAGAAATAAAGAAAGTGCTTAGTTTTTTCTTACATGTAGACATGCCATTAGTGTGTGTGTGTGTGTTCAATTCCATTATTCCTTGTTCTACGATGTATTATTCAGGTGAACCACATAATTTAATTTGGAAAATTAGATAAAACAAGAAAGTGCAACTAAAAACTAATTGTACTAAATAATAGATCTCCCGAATTAACTAAAACAGCTCAAAATGTAAAGTTATTTAAAATTACTGAGTTTGTGTCCTAATACTTTTGGCCGCATGTGGGTTTGTGTCCTAATACATGGAATTTCCTGTTTGGTGTTGGAGAGAGAGAGAGAGAGAGAGAGAGAGAGCGCCACCTATTTGTTATCCACAATGTTCACCACCCTGTCCGTTTGAGCCAGGATTTCTGTTGATATTAAACATGGTTGATTTTTATCAGAACGTAAAATGAAGAGGTGAAAAATCCTGACATAAAACGGTGATCCTGATCCACCTTACAGCAACGATGGAGACTCTACCAAATCTCTGGGGATTTGATTCCTACATTTTAAATGTATGTGCGATTATTTTAAATCTCTTAAAGTGGTTTGGTGTAAGAACAGCGTTACTGATACGGAGACTAGCTGTTCAGGCTGAGCTTGTTGTTGGTTTGTACCAGTACCAGGTTGTAGTTTAGTACCAGTACACAGATTTTAGAGCAACATAAACTGCCGTTAAGGCGACATCTTCCAGGGACGTCCATGCATTTTTAACGAGACAAATCAGAAAACCAAAAATTCAATAATTTTGTGATAAACTGGAGTTCACCTGATCATCATTACTCTTAAAACATTTAGCCTTTCCTGGGTGCTGCTTTTGGACCAAATCAGGATTAGAATCACCTGTTCCACTGTTTTTCTCAGGTTCGTACCATCCACAATTAAAGAAAATAAAAGTAAATGTAAGGAAAACTGAGGGGTTTTGAAGTTTAAGGTTGTACCCAGGACAAGGTATGGGAAGCCAGAAAATGGGGAACTGTCTGAAGTTTAAATCGTATGAAAAAATGCAAATAGGCCACACCCCAAGCCTAGCAAGCTCCACCACTTACTCCTTGGCACACATTATAACCAAAAAGTAAAAAAAGAAATCACAAATCCACGACCAGTACTGAACACACAAATCACTGAACCCACACCCCAAGTCACGGCGTGTCGAAGGTCATTTTTGAACGTACCTCTCAGAATCCGTTCCTCGTGGCAGCGCAGAAAGTCCCAGATGCGTACGGTTCCGTCGTCTGAGCAAGTGGCAAATTTATTATCCGTAGGAGAGAAACTGAAGACATAGCAAGGAAAGAAGCAACAATGAAGGATAACAAAAGCAGCTTTAAACGGTGCTGATGCACACTTTCGACCCTACAACCGGGTCTGCTCCACGTCCAGCCCCACCATAAATGAGGGCCGTGTGTATGTATGTATGTATGTACGTATGTGTGTGTGTGTGTGTGTAACAGTAAAAAATTGATTTCATTAATCCTGCATTAAGTAAAAGCACAGAGCGAACAGAGGAACTAAATCCCAGCACAAGCATTCATATATTTCTTAATATGCATCTTAAATGTGCCGTCCCTCCTAAAAACACGTCATAAAGCAACATAAACTGACAAGATTATCACCTTAGAAAACTTTAATGCTGCTCTAAATCCTTATATAACGTTCAAATTAATCCCAAAACAAGCACTAATCATATCTAGTCTCTGCCTGGGCACCAGACAAGCCCTGTCTGGGGTTTGGGGTGAGGGGTTAGGGACTGGACGGGGATTTGGGGTCAAGCTGGAGCTATTTTAGATGAGCAGTGTTAACAAATGGGACACGCTAAAACTCCTTTAAAAGTAAATACACAATTAAAAACCTAATGCTCTAAAAACATATAATCTAATACATTAAGAGAAATTTAATGGCAAAATAAACAGTAAATAATAAAACAAAAATACTAAACAGAAAAGCAAAAACAATAAACAAATAAAGCAAATAAGGTGATATTTAAATACAGATCAGCTTAAATAAAGATTTAATATAAAAAATGATATAAAATAAAAAATAGATAAGTAAAATAATGTAACTAAAATAGAATAAACAATAAATAAATGTATATTATATATATATTAAAAAAATTAATAGTTGTGTGTGCATAAACATGCACACACACATATATAATAAGTATAAACTGTTATATAATCAATAGTATTAATTTAAAGATAAGGAAAATCTAACAAGAAAAAAAAATACAAAATGAGAATAAAACTCATTAAAAAATAATTTACGAAATTGGTAAATTTATAACCAGAATATAAATATATATTTTTATAAAACTGAATACAATAAATATAATCAATAAATTCAATCATGTAGCAGATATTTTGTGGCCAATTTACAGCTGCCAATTGACCTAAATCATTTTGAATGTGGGAGACCCAGAGTACCAGAAGTACATCCATGAAGACAACACTGGTCTTGAAGACGCAAAACCCGGGTTCGAGTCCTATCAGTGCCCAGTGGCTAGGTCACCTTTGACCCTTTTTTCACCCACATATTATATATTTAGGTGAACATAAAAATCCAAAAACTACAGAGAATTAAATTTCTGAAAAACAGAACCCGTTCAGTTAGTTTCTACTTGAGTAATTATCAGAACAGGAAGATAAACAGGAGAATCTAAAATGGAATAAATTTACTAATACACATTGCCGAATCTAATAAATTAAGTGCAAGTAAAAATAAAGCTACTAACAAAAAGAATGCAATTAAAAAAAAAATTGTTTTATAAAATGCAACAATATAAAAAATTCTAAAATAGGAAGAATAAACATAATAGCTAACAATAACATTAATTAAAAGATAAGTAAAAATATATACATTTTTCCAAATATTTATTATTTTGATCATTGGATTTCTCTTTGGCAACAAGCCAATAATCTCACAACAGGGATAAGATTATTGTTTTGTGAATCAAACGCTATAGGTCTACGGTGGGGAAAAACTAGAAAAGCCAGCTCTCTCAGAGTAAAAAGGATCTGACAATTGTGTCTAGTTCTGCTCGTATGCTTGCGCAGACTGATAATAACCGAAATCAGAGTAAGGGGATACATGCACCAAGAAACCAAGACTACTGAGCAACTGAGGATTTCGTAATCTACTAGTCAGACCTCAGTCCAATCCGGGAAATCAAAGTACACAGAAATCTGATTATGATCTAATTACTAAAAGTAAACACAGATTGTTCCAAAACTCATACATTAACATACCTAATATATAAAATAAAATATACTTTTAAATAATAAACAAATATTAAAAAGGAGAAAATAAATTAATTAAGTTATTTAAATTTATTGGTAAATTTATTAAAATAAAATTTAATAAGTAGAAAAAAATAAAATAAAATGGAGAATAAAGCCAAAAAAAATATACTAAACAAAACAAAAAAATAAACTGAACAAAGACTAGCTTAAATACAGTATTAAATATTATAAATCAAACAAATTAAAAAGTAGAAACAAATAAAAATGGTAATACTAAGAATAAAACCGAAAAACTAAACATAAAGTAAATTATACTAAATAAACGACTAAATAAAACAAATATACAGAATAAACGGAACTAAAGAATAAATACGTAAAAGATTTTTAAAATCTGCTCACAAAAATTAAGGGGTACTTAAAAAAAAAAATCCCACAATTAAATACTCCCCAAATTTTGTGAGCAGTGTATTATTGAAATACAGATTATCTTAAATAGTAAATATAATAAACTACACAAATAAAATAAAAAATACATTAATAAATAAATAGGTTAATAGAGAAAAATATATAAAGAAAAAGATCGCAATTAAAACAAAACAGGGAAACGGTATGTAATAATAGTAAATAACATTAAATAAATCACAAGTTTAATTGTAAATATAAACCATACAAAAACGAACTAAGTAAAAAAAATAAAATATAATAAAATGTAACAACGAATTCAATATTAATTGAATTAAGAGAAAGTAAAAATAAATAAAACGGTAAAACAAGTATAAGAAAATATATAAAACAAAATACTGAATGTAATAAATCAAACAGTAAATTATATTTAATATATTATACTTGTACTTAATTTAAAAAAATACAAGAATACATAAATATAAACCAAACAAAAGGCAAATAAATAAAGGAATATAATATTTAAAAATACAGAATAGCTTAAATAGTAAATGTCTTAAGAAATAAAAAAGATTTTTAAAAAAACACGTAAATAACTATGGGAATATATCAAAGAAATAATAATAAAGATTAAAACGATAATAAACAAAACTGAAAAAGTGAATAATAAATGAATTGTGTAAAACATTTAAATATTCTACTCTCCTCTCACTGGAGATCCCTGACGAGCTCCAAAGTGTCCCATTTGGATTACTTCTAGATTTGATTAAGGTTTGGAAATCAACACGACCGTCTGAGTAATCCGATTATGATCAAATTATCAGACAAGTGTATGTTCGGACCACACCCTTCTGATCAACCTAGGTTTGTTATTGCAATTTAACGATCATTTTCCTTGCATTTTACAGATATAGTTTTGAGATCCCCAATATGCACCAAAAATGGTTCTGGGGATTGTTTATAGGACGCTTGATCACTCCTACACTTAATCTAATCTGACCCTAATCTGAAGTTCTAGATATGTGCCTCCTGCTTAAGAAAGAGACTTGCATAAATCCAGCTGCGTTACCCCCCAGGATTAATGCATGGATTGCAAGGAACTCCCTGATTACCCCCTGTATGTGTGATATTAGGAGTGGCTTAATTACTCTTGTAGAAGAAATGACAACTTTATTATTTTATCCTTGATGTGATAGCCATATGCACATGATCCCAGATGAGAGCGGGATAGGGTTACATGGAAATGTGGAAGGTTTCAGTCTTACTCATTTATCCTTTATTTAAGGCGTAATCTTTATTTTGGCAGTAATCTTTATTTGCATGGCTCTTAGAAACCCTCCTAAAGCATTCGGTGCCTGTGTCTGCCCTGCGTTTAATAACCTCAGCATATAGATCAATCAATTCTTTATTTAAAAGGTGAAAACGTGGAAACCTTTCCCGTACATGGTGAGCATGGAGAGAAACATCCAGTACACACAACCGAAGAGCCACAGTTGACAAATCAATGCACGTACACGTCTCAACCGCCATGGGCGCCCGGGCGCGCACCTGACTCACGCGTCTGGGTTTAGCTACAGAAAATGGGAGATTTGGTATAGACCTGGCCTCTCTAATCGCCTCCTTGTGTGCCTGGAACATCTTGACGTTGTTCATGTTGGACTGCCAGTACTTCACGTAGCCGCCGTGGTCGGCCGTCAGCATCCACATGTCGTTGTGAGACCAAGTCATGGCTCGCACGGGGCTGTCGTGAGCCTGCCAGGGTGGACAGAAACAGGTGAGCGGGCACGTTTTGGGTTATTTGAGTAATGTTAGCTCTGACGTTTACATTAACCATGTGATTTTTACCTGTAAAATAGTCTCAAAGTTGAAGGTCAGCCCGTTCCACAAGGTGAACTCACCGCTGGACGCTCCCGTCACAAGCCGCCGGCCCTCAGGGGTCCACTAAATGAGAAAATTTGATCAAAAAGAAAAATAGGTTACAGACAGACAGGTAAATCTTAACGTTCGAAAAATATTTTTAAATGAGAAATAAATTGAATTTAAAAAATGAAGACTATATAAAATACAAAAATTTAATATAAAATTTATATATATATACACACACATATATGTATATATAAAATAATAGAAATATAAGTAAATCCGATAAATGAAGTCATGCAGCAGGTAATGGTGTTGTGGTATCCTTAGTAAATGGAGAGGGGTGCATGTGTGTGTTGAGGTTGGGGCACTCGAACACTCGAGGTTTTACCCTCTAGAGATTCAGATCCCTTTAAGAGGCGAGTACTTACCCGTACCACAAACACGGGGCACTTTACTTTATTGGTGGACGTTCGGACAAACTTTGTGGTGACTGCGTTCATTGGGTTACTGAGCATCCCAACGGGAGGAACCAGCTGCAGAGAAAAACATTTGGTAAGGGACCCATTTCTGAGTATGGGGTCACATGCAGCACAGAGCGATTTGAACCCACTCACGTCATTAAAGCAGCCTGCATCCGGCTGGATAGCTCGGAAATCACGATGATCACGCTGCCACAGCCGATTCTGAGAGAGAAACGCTCACGTTAAAATAAAAATATATAAAAGCATCAATAAGAGAGAGAAAATATAGAAAAAAATAGTCAAAATAAAATGGTCAATTATAATTAAAAAAATAGTAATTTCAAGCTAAACATAAGCTGAACACAAGCAAAAATTTAATTAAAATACAGAATATATTAAAACAATGAATTAAATATTAATTAAATAAACCTAATTAAAAGAGAAGTAAAAATAAATAAGATGGTGAACAAGAAGAGAAAACAAACTTTAAAATCAAGAATAAATCAAACTAAAACTTAATTGTAATTAAATAGTGAAGTGATAATAAATAAAACAAAGTATCAACCAAACAAAATAAAATGGTAAATAAGTAAAATCATATATTAAAATACAGAATAGCTTAGAGTAAATATAAATTGAACACAAATAAATAAATTGGTAAGAGTGTAAATATATAAAGAAAATAAAAAATAAAGAAGAAAAAAAAACACGACAAAAGGATAGAAAATAGAGATTTAAAATCTAGAATCAGAATAGCTTAGATAGTAAATATCATACATTGAACATGAACTAATCGATAAGGGAATAAAAAAAAGAAATGAAATAAGTAAGAAAGAAAATATATAACTTTAAAATCGAGAATCAATCAAAGAAAAATAGTAAATTATACTGAATAAAAAAGTAAATATAAACAAAAAATGGTTAATCATGTAAAAAATTTAAAAATATTAAAATGCAGAATTGCTTAAATAGTCAATTGAACATAAATTAATCAGTAAGAGACAAAAACAAAAAAAATAAGAGAAAATAAAATAAAGATAAAAATTGAGAAGACAAACGCTGAATAAGTAGCAGACAAAACATATAAACTTATACATTTTCAGAGAGAACAATTAAAAAAAACAAACATCCAGTATTGAAAAAACGGTAAATATAAACCAAAATAATGGTAAATAAGTTGATAAGATGATAATCTATTAAAACACAACTGCTTAAATAGTAAATATCATGAATAAATGAATGTTATATATTATAAATAATAAATTGAATAAAGAATTAAAAGTGAACTATCCTCGCGTTAAAGCCTTTAGAATTAGCGCCGGCAGTGGTATTGTTGATGGCGGTGGTGCTGTAGGTGTTACCTCGAGGTATCTGATGACTGACGGGTTGTAGTCGATGGTTTTACGGTTCACGGCTTTCCTCATGCGCTTGCCATCGAAGGTGAGTTGCTGCATGGCCTGCTGCTGGGCAAAGTCCGGCCTCTTGTAAAAGAGCTGCCGCGGGGCCTGGTGCTGGAACCGTGGCATGTGGAAAAACCGCGGCGGGGAACCGATGTCCGTCGCCATGGCAATGCGGCTACGTCAGCTACACCTGTGTGAGACAGCGGCCGATCAGATTCTGATTTGCACCGTTATTTATGTACACCAGAACGCTTCCATTTATATAACGTCAGGACGCTGTATCTTATCAGGGTGGCACGGCACTAAAACCATAACCGTGCACAAACCCAACAACAGTAGTGCCATTGCCGAGATCTGCTTACGAGCTGCATGTGGTATGAACGCACTGGCATCAAGGTAGTTAAATAAACAGGAAAGGGGACAGGTGGTCAGTTTATTAGGTACAACTTTCGTGTATCAGGTTGTAATTCTGATTTTGCAGCTTCTTCAGTAAATAATTATCTTATTTAGCGTAGGTTTAAACAATTTAAAGCTTTTTTTCATCTTTTAACCGCCCCATTTTAAAATGGGGGTCTTTACTAGGAAGCACTTCACGATACACTAAGAAAACCTGCTTTAAATGGGGTGTAAAATATTATCTGGTGGTTTTGACCATGATGACGAATAGGTCGTACTGAATAAGGTGGAAATATAATAAAAAGTGTCAGCTTGTCTACGTTTAAAGTTTAAACAGTCTGGATGTGGTTTACTTTAAAATAAACTCACGTTTGTGAATTGGCATCAAGGCTGCTGTTCAGAATCAAAAATACTTTATTGATCCCAGAAAGAGATTTCGCTTGTTACAGTTACACCCCTTTACACAATCATTTTAATGATTAAAATAAAGATGAATTTAGATAAAATAAAATGTACAATATTTACACTGGGGTACAGTAAAAATAAAAATACAGCAATAATAAAAGCAGTGGCGATGATAATGTGTAATAATACGAAATATAGAATAAGCAATTCAGATTATTATTGCACCTATAATGCATAAAATTATTTGGCACCAACAAATGAAACAAATTCTCAAATACACAAAATATCACAGAAACAACAACCTTGAGTCTCTTAATTTCCTCCAGTGTTCGGGAGCCGTTGCGCAAGTTCTGCATTTAATTCCAGGGTTGCCAGATAAATAAGTAACCAGGTCTACGGAAAATAGCCCAAAACAATTGAAAATTCTTAGAATAAGTGGACCTGTTTGATTTCACTACCAGTTTCCAGGAGAGCCAAAATCTAGCTCTGGAATTCCCTGAATTCTCGCCCATGATCGGGCCCAAGAAATCATATTGTTCTGTTCCATGATCAGATGAGTAATCCGATGCCCGTATTTTATATGTATCCATGTATTGTTGCTGACCATGTGCACCCTTTTAAAGTTACTTAAATCATAAGCACACCAAAAATCATGACACTGCATAATGACGACCCCAAAGCTGGCAGTGAGAATGGAAAAGTCTCGCCTCGAGAAAAAAAAAAATAACAGTAACAAATAAATCTAATTAATCAGATGAACACAGGTTGTCTAACAATGCAATTCACTAACTAAAACTATTTCCCAATATTACAGCCTTACAGGTTTCAGCATTTATCATCATCATGTGGGTAAATATTATTGATGTGCCTTTAAAAATAGTCGCAAATAAAACATTTCTACTCCTCTAGCTGGCGTATTATAGCGCTATGAATCAAACTGTCCGCTGATTTATTAACGTGATGCATTAGGGCGATTCGGATCGTACATTGTAACTTGTATCCCATCTGTTTTTATATTTTTAAAGAACAATGTGAAATATCGCAATATATCACAGTATGCATTGTATCGCAATGTATCTTGATAGAATCGCATCATGAAGTCCTTTCCAATACCAGAATCCAGTACATATACCAGTACAAACACTGACCTTAAGCCTAAATGCATTCTAGATTACAGCTGGGCAACAGAACAATATTTTATCACATTGTGATTCATTTCGTTATCGTGATATACCGTTATCGTTTTCGGAGCGCTTAAGGAACACTAACCGACTGCACGATTAATTATGAATGTAATTAACCCTGTTTAATTGGAAAAACCACTTTACTAAAAGGGGCAACATGGTGGCTCGGGGGGTATCACCGCTGCCTCACAGCAAGAAGGTCCTGTGATCAATCCCAGGGTGATATGGCCTAGTTCCTTTGTGTGTGGAGTCTGCATGTTCCTGTGTCTGCATGGGATTGCTCTGGGTACTCCACTTTCCTCCCACAGTCCATAGACATCCGTGTAAGGGTAATTGGTGTCTCTAAAGTGGCGCTTAGTGTGTGACTGTGTTCTACAATGTATTGGGGACTGAGACAGGACTGTGGTAGCCTAGTGGTTAAGGAACTGGACTCTGGACCAGAAGATCCAGGGTTCAAATCCCACTTCTGCCAAGCTGCCATGGTTGGGTCTTTGACCCTTAACCTACAATTGCTTGGATTGTAAGACAGTATCAGTTGTAAGTCGCTCTGGATAAGGGCGCCTGCTAAATGCTGTAAATGTAAAGGCGCCTCAACTAGGGTTGTTCCTGCCCTTGCCGGGTAGGCACTGGCTCTGCCACGACCCCTTGTGGATTAATCGGAAGATAACGTATGAATGGACTTTACTAAATATGCGAGAATATTTGTATAGACATGAAGAATCTGTCTCTGCTGACACGTTTACGTAGTACATGTACACATTTAGTAACTTCTGATAAACATTAGTTAAATAGTAAAAAAGTACATTGTTATAAGTAATACGTATTAAAGCATGGCATCTTCCGTTTGCCTGAGGCATATGGAAGAAGAAAGGTGACAAAAGTAGATGCATAAATGTATTAATAAATGATAATAAATGATTAAATAATTAACAGTAGACTTATACGGACAAAAGTATTCGGACACCACCAGTTACACTTAGAGGAGCTTCTCAGAGTCCCATCCTAAATCTGAAAGCACTAATAGAGAAGTCTTCTTAAAAAAAGGCACAATTTGTGGCAAGGGGACTAAGCGTATGAACTGATAACTAGTCATGGCCACTTGGACTTAATAAATATGTCTGAAAAATGAAACCCAAGATGTGTTACGATATATCAGACCACATTAAGTCAAGTTTAAACATGACTTTCTTGCAGTAATGACTAAATTAACCTTTTAAATGATATAACTCATTCAGTAACTTAATCAGTGCAAAAAGCAATCGTGTTCACACACTTATTTAGGGTTAAGGATTTAAAAAAAATAATAAGGAAACACTTTATTGAAAACAGTCATGACCAAGTTGTTTCCTCTAACCAGCAGTTTAAACCTGATCCAATTTCCTTTCACAAGCAGCAAAAATTCTCACAGACAAACAAATCAGATCATCACAGCCTTCAGCTCTCGGTCTGCTACGATATTTATTTACATTAGTTATACTCACTGACAAAAAAAAAATAATAAAGCAGTCAGACAGAAACACAGGATTTAAACTTTACTTTTTGTTGTTTGTTTCAGAAGGATAAACTATTACAGGTATGCTCTGATTAGATACTGAAAAATAAAATTCTACATAAAAATCATATTAAAAATATAACGCATATTAAATTATTAAAACTACATACAATTTTTTTTATTTTGTCTTAATTCTGAGTATATTACATTATTAACTACATACAACATTTTTTAAAAACTATATTATAGGTATATTAAATTAACTTTATACATAAAAATATGTATTTGGTCTTAATTCTGAGCACAATAAATAAACTCTACATACACAAATATTTATTTTGTATTAATTCTGAGTATATTAAATTAACTATACATAAGTCTTATTTTATTCTGTCTTAATTCTGAGTGTATTAAATTAATTAGTCTTAATTACGAACCAAACCTGAGCAAGTTTCCAGACAAACTATGCTGTACGGATAATGGTTACCGCACCACTCTAAACTTTAACATAACTTCAAAGGAAGATGTACGGATTAAGTCGTGTTCGTATCACGTGGCTCATGGTTACGTTTATTTTTAAACTTACAGGACCAAACTTAATAGATGAATCTTAAATCACGTTAAACTTTGAGCTCTAAGTTTTAGACTGGTGCTCGTTTCTGTGACCACGATGCCGTGACAAACGGTTTAATCCTGTACGGAATACCGTGACCTGCCGTTAAACTGGCGCACACGAGACGGTCTGGTTTAGTTTTAGATCACCAAGTTTATTTTAATTTCTATTCCACAGATCCGTTATTAATGCGGGCTCGAGCCGAGACTTTACTGCACTAAAGGACTAGCAGTGCTTACACAATGGTAGTTAGCCGAGCCGCTAACGTTAGCCTAGCTCCGTAAGCAAACACAGAGCATTAATAAACACCGGATGAGTGGATTAAACACCGAACTGGCCTCGCGCTGCTTTATTCCACCGCCTGTAAACCGATAGTGTTTCTTTCTCCACCGTATAATCTAAAAGTGTACAAATGGCGCCCCGCGCACATCATGTCTGCTGTTCGCCCTCACATTCACAACTCACCGCCAAATTATCCACAGCTCACTCAGTCTATAAAGCTAGTTTAACTCTTTGCGGAGACGCGTGTACTCTCTTTATGAGAATACAGCGCTAAAATGTCCCCAGCCTGCACTCAGAGTCTCAAAACGCGCCGCAATTCGCCTAAGCCTCCGGCGACTCCATTTCCCTCCTTCTTGTTGCTCGGAGCTGGCGTGTGACGTCATTACGTAATACGGCGGGACGGGACGTCATCACGTAGCCTCTGAAGCTGTAATGTAACGCTGTGTAATATAATAAAATACAACATAATTAAATAATAGAAGTTAACATAACAATCTAATATAATATAACATTAAATATAATATTATATATAATATATAATATTATATAATATTTTTTAAATTTCAACCACTGCGGCAGATCCGCGAAATAA
>JAUZSU010133872.1:0-16332 GCA_034780255.1 Parotocinclus maculicauda
AATGCTTTGAACAATGTGCAGTATTGAACACCTTAATTTTAGTGACACCTACTTTGCAAATGCTGGGCATACTTGTTCAGTACTCTAAAATAACTAAGCCGCTTTCAAACTGATCACGAGGAACTTGTGTTTAGTAAGATGATTTATCGGACTGCTCTACAGTCTGTCTTGATGTCATTTTTGGGAACAAAAACTGAACTATACAATAACTGAGCAATAGGCCTTTGTGCTGATGCATTTCCAGGGTATGTGCTGTAACTTGAACTGTAGTTTTTAACATGACTGACTGCCTCGACGCTCCAAGATATCTGGTTCGATCTTGATCATTGGCTCTGTCTGCTTGAAGTCTGCATGTCCTACCTGTGCTTCCGTGGGGTTTCCCTGGGTATTCCAGTATCCCTCCACATTTCAAAGATTTGCTTGCTAGGTGAATTAATGTTTCCAAAAGTGACTTTTGTGTGTAAATGTGTCTATGAGTCTGTGTAAGTGTTTGTGTCCTATAATGGATCGGTGCCCTGTCTAGGGTTGTTTCTGCCTTGCACCCTGAGCCCCCAGCTAGGCACTGTCTCTCCTGAACCTGACTAGGGTAAACAGATAAGAGAATGAATAAATGAATGAATGAACAAACCTGACTGATGCATGACTGTTTCTGTGACATTATTGCATGTGTGTTTTGTGCTTATTTGAAGTACTTCCCTAAATTTACAGTATTACTCGTGTCATTGTCAGTGTGACTGTGTGGACGAAAATCATGTTGCTGACAAGTGCACATGTTCAGAGAAAATAGGAGAGTTTGATACGTTCTAAATTGCATAGCAGTCTACAACTCTTGTTTGTGGTCATGCTCCATGTGTACTGCGTTTGAATTCACTCAAACAATTTATGGGTTTGTTTAATTTTATCTGAACACAAATTGTGGAAGCATGTTACCTAATATCTTACACCTCTACCTCTAAAACTGGAAATTTAGACCAAGCCTACTTATCTCACATTTGTACTAAATTCTGTTCTAACTCTGTTTATTTGTTTAGAGAATGTTTTACACAAGTTACTTGTGTTTATCTATATGATATTATTATTATTTGTAACAAGCTGTAAATGGTGTCTAGCTGATCTGCTATGTTGTTCAGTAATACTGTCTATCAATGCATTTTTGGTTTCTGTCAAACAAGTGTCGTTTTTTTTTAAAGTCTTCTTGTGTAAATACCCTTTATACTTACATTACGGTAACATAAAAGATTGATTATGGTTATTTCCGTTCAACGGCCTGTTTCACAGAACATAAGGCGACTATTGAACACTGCACACCGTAATGCCACTACATTCTTAAAGCAGCAGGATTCAAGCTGTTTTGTCAGAAACCTTCATACATCTATTGCAGAGTACCATATGGCACTCAACACATCACTTTTATTCCGCTTATACCACCTAGCATGCCCCCTCCCCACAGTTTAGGTCCCAGATTACCTAATGTCTAGTATCTGGATTTTTATTGGGTTATTAGGGCAGCCGAAATGAATGTTGTTTTGTCTTAATGTCTTTAATCAAATTTTTGTTACTTGACCATGTGAGGCACCTGTACTTGGATGTATTCCACACATCTAATATACCATCATTAGCTGGTAGGGAACAGACTTGTAAACAATTCTAGGCTGTTGTCATGCATTGTTGCTCATTACTGCTTGACAGCAGAGCCTGTTCAATAGACATAAATTCAGTTTAATAATGATAATATATTAGTGTGCATTCTGTTCAAGTTGTAGCTTCCACTCGTATTTATGCGTCCTTTTAAAGCGAAAATATTTCTTAGTCTATAGTGTTAAATGAAACAAGTAAAATGTGATTGATCAAGCCGAGTTGCTATTATCACCCAAGTTTAAACCGTGTTTGGCCTTAGCATTTCAATCTTTTTGATTATATAAAGCATTCCTCTTGTGTTGGCTATGTTGGAAATGTAAAATTCCTGTTTTCTCATGCTCCTCCCTTCCCATGTCCTTTTTTAAGCACAGTGTCGAAGTGCACATGTATCCACCGTTCAAACCTTTTTGGAAGTTTTAGTATGTACAGAACTGTGCAAAAAGTATTGGGCCACTATTAGATTTGTTGTTTTAGCAGTGGTAAAATGTCCATATATAACTTATTGTCTGTGATTTAATCCGGAAATTGTAAGCATCGATTTATCACTTCGTAATAGTCTTTTCAGCTGATCTCCATTGCAGTCTTTGTGAGCTTTAGCATATCTTCGCGTTTTTTACCCCATTCCCCTTTTGAAGAAGTCAATTTGTTATCCTGACGAGGCTCCCAGATGCTGCTATTGCTCAAGTGTAAGGGGAGGTCACACTAAATACTTGGCTCTGTAGCCTATAGAAGAAGCTCTGATTTAGTTCCCATTTGTTGAATACTGCACATTAATTTCTGGTTGTATTCTAATAAAGAAACAAGGCAATAAATATATATGGTTATTATAACATTTCTAAAACATTTGTATTTCTTATCCAGTGTTATTTTATGACTTTTGCACAGTACTGTATATCTAGTTTTACAAAAACAAAACCGGAAGTAGCTCAGCTGATTTAATTAATGAATGTAATTGCAGGCCATTTGTGTCCTGAGGCATGTGCTCAATGTTAAAGGTGCTGAATAGGGTTCTCATAGGGATGGCTCGAGTTAAGAAACTAGAACACAGTAATAGAATTGACAAATTATTTCAAGGTTGTGCTGAATCAGAAAAGTGAGCTTAAAACATCTAACATGGCAGATCTTGTATGTAGGCCTATATACTGGAGGAAATAAGTGTTTAACTGTCGCAGTGGGGAAATAGTAGTCTAAATGGGTTTTTTAAGTTAGCTAGGGTGTTTAAGTGGTGGGATGTGATGAGGGCATTTAAAACTGCATGTGCACTATGATGCAATCTGCAGTGGTCTCTGTGTGCATAGATTTGAGTAATGTCTTCTGCTTCCTGCACACTGACAGGCTTTTATTGTCTGTGGGGGCCGAGCCTGATGGCAATCTGTTGATGAAGCACTGCAGATGGGGTTGACGAGAGGGCTCTGAGGGAGAGTAGAACATCCTGCTGATCTACATGTAAATTAAGATCGCTTCCCTCACCATTGCTTCCTGTCGCCCTGTTTTCAGCCTTGAACACAGATTTCCTCCAGCATTTGACTAAATAATACCAGGCCATTTTGTGATATAAAAGCAGAGCTGGGGTCAACATGTGGGTGTAATTTCCTATATGGCAAGCATGATGAACATTTTTACATTGTGATAATTGACAAATGATATATGGCCAGGTGGAGGAGATAGAGCTAAAATAAATGGATATCTATAAGCAAACTGTAATGTTTGCAGATCCGTTAACAATGTATTATATTACAGATTGCCCAGGGCAAGTTTAATTTTTTTTTGTGATATTTTTTTTTTCTTTTTCATTTTGAGAGAACATAAATTATGCCTTATGACTATCCACTAGGCTGCCATTAGGTTTATTAGGTATTATAATTTCATATAAACTACACCAGCAGCTTGCTCATGGTATAATATTCACTTGGAATGTGTATTTTTAAAAAATTATGCACACTTTAAATGAAAGAGAGGCAGCTCGTTATGGCTGTTAGAAAAACCCAGTGATATTGTGTTTTTAGGGGGTTTGTTTAACCAATAAACCACAAGTAAATAATGTCTTAATAAATGGTGTTGGTTAAAAAATTATTTTATTTTTAACAGCACTCAATAACATTCACTTTTACAGAGCTGAAACACCTAGAACTGATTTGAAACTTCAAAATCCCACTCCTGTAAAACCCATATAAATATGTACCAGCCTAAAAGCCAGTGGTCTCTTTATACACTAAGTGGCAGATCACAATCTAGAGAATTGGATTAACTATTTGAAATCGGCACGTTTACAGCAAATGACAGTCACTCATTTGTGCACCAGAATATTTATCAGCACAAGTGAATGTCATGACATTGCAAAAGGTTGTCAAACCAGTGAAACAGCAGATTCGTGCTGTAATCAAAGCCTAAGGCAGTCCCACATAATATTAGTGTGACCTTCTTTTTGGCCAGGTCAATGTACAATGCTTCAAAGTTGGATTATTTTGTATTATGATAAAATGTCATCAGATTTCCTATGTCCTAAAAGTACATAAAGAAAATTCAATTACATAAATCTGTTTTAGAAAAATATATATATATTTATTTATATGATATCAGACGGAACGATCAGCCATGCCAAAGATGCTCCCTCTCCCATCTCTACATAGACTTAAATGTTTTATATATAATGTTAATCATGTTTATTACCCAAAAGAGGATTGGGTTTCCCTTCTGAGTCCGGTTCCTCTCAAGGTTTCGTTTTCATAATCTCAGGGAGTTTTTCCTTTCCACTGTCGCCATTGGCTTGCTCATTAGGGACAAATAGAATCCAATTTGTGACACTTGTTTATTTATTAGTGTAAAGCTGCTTTGTGACAATGTCTATTGTAAAAAGCGATATACAAATAAAATTGAATTGAATTGAATTGAATTGTAAGGAAACGCAATCGATTATTTACGGCTAGCTGATAAAGTCCCGGGGCTTATAGTGCCGACGGATGCGTAAGGGGGAAACCCCTGAGATACTTAATGGTTCAGGGACAGTATCAGGGTTTCCTTTCCCTGTCCCACGTAGGCTGGTAACCGAGTCTCACTCTGGACTCCGTTCCGACTTCTTCGCGTGCCTCGTGCACTCGCTCTTGGGCTCACCCCCTGGCATCCCGGAGCACCTCTGTGCTACTCGATTTGGGAAGTGTCCCAAATCGGCTCCTTCTTGTGCTTACTGCACGCTCTCCCTCTGGCTTTCGGCGCACATTGCCACCGATTTGCACGCCTGCTGTGGGTGCCATTCCCATTTGGGACACAACACAGCTGCGTGACTTTTCCCCCTTTTTAGTTTTTGTAATTTGGAGAGCCTTTAGCTCTGCCTCTTTAGTTATTTCCCCGTTATTATTATATGTCATGGGATCCCTTTATTCCCGCATCCTTGGGTCCTAACCCGAATCATAACATGGATAAGTACTGTTTTTGTTAGTGCGTGTATGACATCATTATTTGCAGTACTAGCCTGCTCACAAAAATTAATGGATATATCATAAGGGGATAATAATAATAATAATAATAATAATAATAATAATATATGTGTAGATTTAGGTGAAGATGACAAACACCCTGCTAACAGAAAAGCGTCTTTGAGATGATGAGTTAAGTGTATATTTCAAGTATGACTGTAAATCTGGAATGGACTTATACAGCAGTGCTTTGAGAAGAAACAAAAACATAAAAACCATCAGCTATATGGTTGCTGATTTAAAACAAAAGCAGTGGGGAGACAACAGGAGGAAAGATTAAAGTCACCTAAGGAGACAAACAGGAGAAATCGGTGGAAATTCACCATCTGTCTTCATGTGGGAGGGGTGTTGTTTTCTTCCTTTCTCATCACTGAAAGTTAAACAATCTAACACCAAGACTTGTTCACACTAGAAAGCTAAAACATCAGGCAATCATTTGTTTCTAATAAAGCTGTGAATCATGAAGCATCACCTCGGACATCAGCTGACTTATGCCTTTTGACTTGTTACCCTGTAGTGTAGAAATAGTGTCTAACATCTGTGATTTGATGAGTTGAGCTTGATATTGGGTTTGTGTAAGTTGACAGGGTCTTTACTTGGTGGCCTCCCAGCACTCAATATAAGCAAGGCGTGTTTTCCTTACATTAGAATGTCTTTTGGTGTCATTTCCACCGTCGTCCTGTTAACAAGAGCAAGACAGTACGCTGTAAAATTTTTACAAGCACATTTTTAAAAGGTGAAAATAACTCCCAGAAAGCTCTCTGAGTGGAAGGATTGATGTTTTTTCTAGCTTGGCAATCAAACAGTTAATCTAGCCAATCTGGTGCTTCTGTGAGCATGTGTATGAGAGGGGGCAGTTATTTCTCATTCAAGCACGTACATTTGCCGAATGACAATACATGAGCTTTTTCTGAAAAAATAAAGTGGTTATCTTCACATGTCTCAGAGGAGAGGCCACAGTGTCTCTGATTAGTAGCAGGAGTGTGATTATAGTCACATTTTAGTAATCAGTTAGTGGGTGGGAATGGACAGTGAATAAAATGGATAAAAAGAAGGTAAAAATAAATAAATTAGAAATCATTTTACCACGAAATTAACAGGACAGAATTATACAATTTTAAGATCCAGAACGAAAAACCTTGATGATGTTGCATATCTTTTTTTAAAGATGTTATGATTTACTGTTATATCATTACAAAGACTTCACATTGTAGGCATAGGATTGATACTGGACTAAAATTGTATTTGGATGCTGTAGTTAACTAGGAAAACTCGTATATTACCCTATTTACCAGCTGTTCTCTGCATTTCGGTTTCTTGGCTTGATCACTTTTAATAGTTGGTCAATCTGTGTTGTTTGGGAAGTCAGCAGGGAAACGGATTAGGTCGCAGCTTGATAATTAAACAATGCTTTAACCACAGAGGTTGCATCATGGAAAAATTGTAACCAGCAACATGCTGAAGAGATTGGTGCTGGAGGATGTCCGAGAGTTTAAACAGCAGGGGAAAATTTAGGCATGTGCTTGGAATTGCAGCCTAGAATAACACAAAGCTTGCAGCAATAATCATTTTAGATGATTAATCTGTGATACGCGGCATTTAAGCAGCCAGTCTTTATGATTTAGTCCAAAGAAAATGCAGTGTTCAGGTTGTGCAATGCAGCAATAGGCTCATGTGTGTTAAGAGGAAAGAAGGAAATGTCCCGTCTCATTTTTGTTGGTTTATTTATGGCTTGGGATACCATCTAAAAAACTTCAAATTGTGTTTATTTAGGTATTTGTGCATGTGCATTGAGAGTAATTTTAAGTGCATGCTTATCAACGAAGCCCAGGTTTCCAAATATCAGGATTAAGCCTTTGGCGTTTAGACGCTGGCGTAATTTTGCTGTAAATTGTTATGCCATAAATATAACACTTTTTTGGCAAATACTTTTTGGTACAGCCATAGTTACAAATCTAGCTAATCGTCTGACCAATGAAATACAGGTACAGGCCATAAACTTGGCAGCATGTTATACTGCTCACAAGTAGTGAAATATCACCTAATTTTTGTGAGCAGTGTATTATAGTGCCAGTGGCCTTTTGCTTCTCCTGGCCACCTCCTATCACTCCTATCACTCTGCAATAAATTCTCCTTCATTAGATCGTGATTCTAAGACTTGGCAGAAAAACCACGGCTGGGTTGCGCCAACAGTGTTGAACAGCCAATCGGCAGAAATCTGTCATGGTCATGTTCTCAATTGCTTGCTCACATTTGGACTACGGACTGATTTAAGTTAGTTGATGTGTTTAGAGACTTTGTGTAAAGATACTCGTATTTGTGTGAATGACTTTCAGTTAGTAATTTGTAACAAACTGTAAATGGTGTTCATAAGTGTATGTACATTACTATACTATATAAAATACTATGTGACTGTGGTAATGTCTGGTCAGCATCCATTTCAGTCAACATCCTGTTTCATGGAACGTAACCCGTGTTTACATTTACATGTATGTCATTTAGCAGACGCCCTTATCCAGAGCGACTTACAACTAATACAGTCTTACAATCCAAGCAATTGGGGGTTAAGGGCCTTGCTCAGGGACCCAAATGTGGCAGTGGTGGGATATGAACCCTGAACCTCCTGGTCCATATTCCAGTACCTTACCCATAGGCCACTACAGTCCCTCCACAGTTTTTTGTTTTTCATTGCCTTAACTCAAAGGTTCTTGGGTAAATGCCACAACTTTGTCCCGCTCCTGGACTTTGTGTCTCTGGGGGATAATAAAGCTGTTTGCTGGCCTCGGCTGGTCTGGACGCTGAGCTTCCACATTATGATCAGTCGAAAGGCTGAAGCCCGTTTTGATTGACAGCTATTTTGAGATATGCACAGTCACTTAATCGTTGGGAGCTCAGCCCCATATTGCATTTTACATTTGAAGTCGAAAGCCAAACTGCAACCCATTTCTTGGTATTTGTTGGGCAAAATGTCTTGACCATTTCTTTTACACTGTTAATGAAACACACAGAATTTCCTTAGTTTAACATAATTCCAACAGTTAATATTGTTTTGTTAGTTTGTTGTTGGATGGTGCAGTGTCTCAGCTGTACAAACTTATGGTTAGTGGCTACAATTGGAGCTACGGGTGTAGAAAGGATTTTCTCCTGTTTAAAAGGTCTTAATTGTTACACCCGCAACACAATGAGCCAGAGCTGTCTAAGTAGCCTAGCTCTGCTGCCCATTGAGAGGACACTGGTCAAGTCAATGGAAAAGACGCCTTCTTGGTGTAATAGGGTCACAGACCATTTTTTGAAAAGGAATGCAGCAATCCATTTGTTTCTCCACTTACATTGTTAGTCCTCTTTATTCTCTGCACTGACAGTGATGTGGCGGTGCTGTGTTAATTAATGTAGTGCTGGTATGAATGGATCAGACAGAGCAGTGCTGCTGGAGTTTTTTTTTTTTTTTAAACAACTCCCATGTCACTGCTCAGTTGAAAATAGTCCACCAACCAAAATGTGCAGCCACCAGTCTCACATATATGACATCATATGAGCGCTGATGAAGGATTAGAGAATGACTAACACAAACTGTGCATTAACAGGGCTACTGTATCTGATTACATCTACAAGGTGGTGCAATAGGAGCGTTTGAGTGAACATACTGTTTTAAAACTCCAGCAGCACTGCTGTGTCTGATCCACTCATGCCATTGTTGGTCCTCACCATTAGGGAGCTAAGTAAAGGGGACCAACATAGTGTGTAGAGAAACAGATGAACTATAGTCTGTAAATGTAGAATTTCTTCTTGCTTCTGTATAGTAAGTGGAACTGATCGAATGCATAATGAGTGTAGAAACAAGGATGTGTACCTAATAAAGTTTATAGTTGTGCATATACAGTGGGTAAGAGACATACAGACATATCCTGAAAGAAAGAAGTCCTCAGGATATCAGACTGGGCCGAAGGTTCACCTTCCAACAAGACAATGACCCTAAGCGTACAGCTAAAATAACAAAGGAGTGGCTTCAGAACAACTCTGTAACTGGCCCAGCCAGAACCCTGACCTAAACCTAATTGAGCATCTCTGGAGAGACCGTCTATCAACGTTCACCATCCAACCTGACAGAACTGGAGAGGATCTGCAAGGAAGAATGGCAGAGAATCCCCAAATCAATGTGTGAAAAACTTGTTGCATCATTCCCAAGAAGATTCACACCTGTACTAGCTCAAAAGGGTGCTTCTACTAAATACTGAGCAAAGGGTCTGAATACTTATGACCATGTGATATTCGTTTATATATATATATATGATTTTTCTTTTTTCAACGCAAAAATTTCAATGTCTGTTTTTTTTCTGTGAAGATGGGATGCTGAGTGTACAATAATGAGAAATAAAATGAACTTTTTTTTATTTCAGCAAATGGCTGCAATGAAACAGAGTGATATATTTGGCTGTTTGTTTACCTTGGTTTTCTAACTACTTTTTGGGCTTGTATGATCATGATGCATTAGGTCATATTTATGCAAAGATATACACAAACTTTCACAAACCACTGCATGCCAATGACATACACAGCTAATTGACACTATTAAGCTTGCAACATTTCCCAGTAAATTTATGGTTAAAATGGTTTTATTATTTTTGCAATGGGTATAATGATTTGATTTCAGAATATTGCATCATCTCAACAGTAGCATTTTAAATTGGTTGGGTTTTCAGTTCAGTGCATTACTGGTCAAAGCGATTTATGAAACACTGCTGTTTTATAGCAATATATAGCAAACGGTGCATCCTGCTGTGTTGTACTCCCACATGTTTTTGTCTAAATTTCTGTCTATTACATTCTACTGAAATCAATTGTACTTAATCAAAGGTTTGTTTAGGGAAATATATGATTTCACTTTTAATCACTTTACTTTAAATCACTGCTTACACATGTGAATTCATTGTAATTTGCTTGTGTGTGGAGCTTTTGCAAGCTAAATCAAACTAGTGTTCTCTGTCACAAGCCAATATTCACTGCCACAGATTGTCTAATTTCATTAGGTTTCTGCCTAATGCTGTTCCCATCTGGACATATCTGCTTTTACCTTTTTTATCAGACACATGTCAGAATTGACAGATATCCCTGCTGTAATGCAGAAACTTGAATTTGATTAAAATAAACAAACACATTTAACAGATTTCCCTGTAATCCAGACTTTTCTGAACCATGTAAGGAAGGAGCACAGTCCTACCACTCGTGTGCCATACATCATGAAACTGAGAATCATAAATCAAAGTGGAAGAAGAATTACCTACCCATAGGTTTACTTTGACAGCTGTTTACTTGAGATCCTCCTGAGAACTAATATACCATATGAAACGGAATAGTAGGTGTTCAGGTATAAACTCCTATGCAAATATGACAGTAATCTATTCTTGATTAAAAACAAACTCTTACTAAAACAAATTTCATAATTAAAAACACGCCTGCATTTAATATTTTGTGAAACATAAGATTATTCCCTTATCCAGAATCTTTTCAGATTTACAGGGCTGTAGACCCTCACTTGCAAAGTGTTCAGGAAAAAGTTTTATTCGGGTCTTAAACCTGTCAGAGCTATTGTTGCAAAATGGAGTCGGCTAAAAAAGATTTTTTTACCTATTTTCACCTAGTTTACATTATTTCAGTATGTTTGTGTTTATGTAATTTGGAATCGTCTTGGAAATTTAACATATAATTTTTTTTATTAATTCATTCTTATCAGTATTAATATTGTTAGTGTTACTAATTTTCTAAAATCTACAATTGTAATCATTTTGCCTCGCTAGCCATCCTAATCACAATGAGGAGTGTCAAAATACAATTGCATCCTCTTCCATGCAGATTAATAACAGCTAAAGTTTTTTTTGCAGACATGAAGCTATTTTGTACAGACATTACCCGACTTATGAAGGTAGTTTTTTTTACATTTTATTTAAGAGAATTTAAACTCTACACCATCCCATAGTGAATAGAAACATCATCGATAATCATTTACTGTAAGAGATCATTAAGACAGGTCAAAGAACGTATAAAATATAAATGAGAACAGGCTTCAGTTCCACTTTATATATAATAACGGACGTTGTATTATTTGTGATGTAAAATCAATTATTTCACTTAAAAGTTGTGCTTATATGTTCAGATGAAGCAGATTAATCACACTTATTTTCTTTTATTTATCATTTCATTTCTTTATAACTTTTTTTATTAAGAGTGCCAATACTTCAACAGTTGAATGTATAAATCAAGAGCCTGAGGACTTGGCATCATGACTTACAATTTTATTTGGTTTCATTGCCCTCTAAACCTGAGCAGTAGTATTAACCATCCATGGTCTAAAGGGAAATTAGATGCCAACATTAATAAATGAGCTCAAAGTCTGGCCACGTATTGGAAATAATGTACCCATAAGTAACCTGCACCCTTCTCTGTCTTTCATGGACTGTTGAATACTAATCAAATATTTAATAGTACTTTTTTCTTTAGAAGTATTATGTTTAGCAGGGTATTGCTAATAAGCTCACTTGATAAATAGTTATTCACCTGTGAATTAAATGTACCTAATAGTGTGTAATAGCGAGATTCAGTTTGGACTGGACAAGTTTCTCTTACATCAAAGAATTGTGCAGTTTAACCAGATTTTATGGATGCTGTTCTTGGCATCTTGAGAGGATTCACTGGGGATTTCGTGGGCCAGACCAGATGTGTGACTGAATGTGGCTGAATTTTCATCATGCGTCAGTCACATTTGCAGACCTGTAAACGTGAGAATTGTCATCTGGGAACAAAGACTATATATAAATAAAACACCCCAAGAACATCACACAACCTTACCCAACTTGAACCACATCTTGCACGCACTCCACGTTGAAGGCTTTGATGACTGAAAACTTCAATGAACACCATGCCTAGCATGTAAAAATCGATCATCCTCGTGCAATGCCATTAACAGGAGCCTGGAGTTACTACCACCTTAAACATGCAAGGTGACTAATTTTTATCTGCAATAATTAAACCCCAAATAAGAAGAAGAAGTTTGAAAAAATTAACTCGGTGCTCCCTAACTTTACTTTGACTTTTATTTCACTGCAGACAGTCTGAAATATTTCATGTATTTTGGGTCATTTTGTCTGTTTTGTCTGGTCCACTTTTTAAAAATATGCATCCATTTTTACATTTCAGGTCATATTCCAGTAAAGCATTTACAACTTTGTAATGTTGCAATTTCTTCACACAATTATTATTTTGTTGCATTTTTGGTGTCAAAATTTTCCACACATTCTTTACTGAGGACAGGTCAGGAGTGCAAGCAGGCCAATTCAGTAGACATACGATGTTCTTCTGCATGCTTTTGTAATGTGTGCACTGTCTTGTTAAAAAATGCATGGACATCCATGGAAAAGATGCCACCTTGAAGGCAGCACGTGTTGCTCTAAAATCTCAGTGTACTTTTTTTTGCATGAATGATGACATCACATAAGTGTAATTTCCCTTGGCCAAGAGCACTGACACATCTCTGTATCACAAAAGACCCTGTAATTTAGACTTGCTGATGATAAAAGTTTGGATGCCCATCGTCTTTGGTCTGGAGCACAAAGCATCCACCCTTTAATACTGATATACATCTGACCACAATATGTTTCCACTGTGTGATGGTCCATCCCAGATTCCTGCAAACCCCGAGGAGTTGACATTGTTTCCGTACATGTTTAACATAAACATTTTTTAAGTGGCATTAGTGAATGTAACTGTATCGTAGCGATGATGGTTTGCCAAAGTACCCCCTTTCCCTTGTGGTTACATCAGCTATTGATAAAAGATGGTTCTTTGTGCAGTGCTGATTGAGGGATCAGTGTGTTCAGTTTAGGCTTGTGCTCATTTCCCCAGATTCCTTGAATTGTTTGATATTATGCACTGTAGAAGGAGAAATAAGCAAATCCATTTTAATCTTTCTTTAAAGAACAGTTTTAAAACATTGTCCATCATGGTTGCTGGTGTGTTCCAAAACAATGATTAAAATTACCAGTTTATATTACCTGTTTGAAATCATAGCATTATTTCATTTTTTTACCTCATTACTATCCCTAAACTGTTCCCATCCCACATTTTTGGAATGCATTAAAGGCCAAAAATTCAGGAATGCATGTTAACAAATTAAACAAAGCTTACCAGATAAAGTTAGATATATCTTGTGTTCGTACTGTCTGCAATTAAATTAAAGTAAAAGTAAATGCAAGACACACTGTGCTTTTTTCTTGATTTGGGGTTGTAGAACAGTCAGAATGACGATGCCATCCAAGCACCATGGCATATTGTAATTATATCCACTTAACCACTATTATATATAGTTAATATTAGTTATGAGTGTTTCCAAGAATGTACCAAAATAAAACTGGTTTTTTTTTGGAGTTGATAAAGGAATTCCATTGACGTGAAGAACAGTAATAAAGGTCAACTCTACACAAGCCTGTCTATTATTTGTAACCTATCCAACAACAAAGTTATGACACTACTGAAATACAAATTGTATGACAAACTGCCGACTGTGTCCAGTACCATCCTCGACCTGATGAGTCCAACTGCAAAAATGTCTCCCTCTTTCAATTTCTGTCCAAAACTCTCAGTCATCAACTGGACAACTGTAATATTTTGCTTATGAAAACATTCCTATAAATATGCTTAATACCAACCAAATTTGTTACAAGGCTAAAAAACTGTCAATTGGGTCAATGAAGCCCTTTATAAAACCAAGAACGCTTGTGTCTTTAGTACTTGTCCTTGTGAATCCATCTGGACATCTGTTAATTTATCAGATTCTCCCCTCCACTCTTGCTAACTTGGGAATTAGAGGCTGAAGGCTGAAGTGGTGTCGTTGCATTGTTCTCCTCATACTTACAAGATCACTCTTACTACACAGCATGGATCTCCAGTTATTTATCCATTTTCATTCTCCACCAAACAATTAATTACTGGGCTCAGTGATTAGATATCAAGTCTTTTCATACTGTATGGCTGCTCTGAAAAGGGTACTTCACTTTTTTTTTTCATTTCCTTTGTTAACCCCCAAGTTTTAAAACAGGAACCTAACTGACTTTTTAAATAGCTCTTCCTAGCTAGCAAAACACCATCTGCATCTCCGTCCTGGCAAAAAACTCACAGAGGCTGCACCTCTCATTCAACATAAATGGTTTCACTGTCCATTTAGCCCAAACCACACCACATCAACCACCAGATTTCTAAAGAACACATTATCTTCTGGCTAGAGAAGCTGCTCAGCTCCTCATACTGGCTCTTGTTATTTCCAGGCTTGCTTACTGCAATTTTTTGCTCACTGGTCTGCCTCAATTATTCTTTTCTAATCTACAGAGGATTCAGAATTCTAGGTTCCGAACCTACCAACCTTACTGAGATTACTCCACTGGTTGCCTGTTGCAGCTAAGACCAAAAACCTAAAATCTAAATCTAAAATCATATCCTAGCTTTTCAGGTGTCCTAAGGCTCTGCTCCTAGTTATTTATATGCTTTCAGTCAGAACTACACACATCAATGACCTAAGCTTCAGGGCGTCTAGTACATGCTTCTTAGAGAATGAACCATGCCTTCAAGGGCAGATCTCAATTTTTCACTGTCCTGACTCCTTATTGGTGAAATAGGCTTCTCACACCAGCCAGAATAGCCACAGTTTAAGCTACACTTTCATCCACAATTTTTTTTATCTCTCTGTACTTTTATTGTATATGATGTTTATGAATATTTTTTATCAGCTTTACCCTTAGTCTCACAGTAATTGTTATTATGCAAAATATGTCCTTAGTGTTATACTCTTACTTGTTAAGCTCTTACTTGTTAAAGTAAGTAACAAAAGCAATAGTTTCTAGTCTACCTGGTAATTAAAATACTGCTTACTTATAATGTAGTAGTAGTGTATTTATTTAGATCATCCAGATCAAGTGCTTGAAAATAAAAACTACTGAAAATCGAAACCATTTACACTTGGAATATTTTAAAAGTATATTTAAAGCATAGTGATATATGTATCAATTATGTTTGCATAGTTTCACATACGTTATCAAAAGATTGTTAAACACAGTGTCTATGTTGTACTTTAAGAAATTGACCACTGACATCTCGCCTCAGCATTGCACTGGCTTGTGTGTAAAAATACAATAATTATATTTGCTACTGTGTGCCAGCAGCATTTCCTGCTTCTAAACTTATAACAAGAAGATGAAATTAACTCAAGGAAAACAAACTATCTGCCAGAGATGGCAGATCTTGAAATGCAGAGAGCAAAGTTTTCACTAGGATGTTAATATTACCAGCTGGGTCTTAGGAAAGAGGTTTTGCAGTATTATTATGAAGTTTAACCCTTAGAGGTATGATACTATGTTTTCAACTATATTTTTGTTAATGTGTATTTATATAACATTTTATCTTGAAACTGCTGTGCATTTTTATTTAAAAATATTACAGATTAAACACAAATATTTTGTGATTATTTGAAATATGAAATATCCAATAATTTTTATGAGGAGTAAGTACAGTTTCAGCACAACCACAGCAATATGACTGAAGTGCTTAAAAGTTTTCTTAAACCTACAGTTCTGTATACATATATTTTACCTAAAACACAATACATTTTTAAAAAGTAGATGCACAAAAGAGAACACAATTATAGAAATGAAAACATATACAACCAGCAAATCATATTAAACAGTGTGTAAAATGCCGTATCTTACATTTCTTACATTTCCTTTGACTTTTATTTAATTGCAGATAATATGAGCATAAATTAATTATGCACTGCTCACAAAAAATGGGGGATATTTCAAAATGAAATATTATTTCAAACATCCATTTATCTCTTTTTTGACCTGCAACACATTAAAAATTTAAAATAATAATAAAAAGAAAACTGAGACAGGGGCAATTTAAAGCTAATAATGTGATTAAAGAAGAGGATTTCCAGTGGTAAAAATGTATAAGTAAATTATTGAAATGTTTGAAAACAATGTTCCGCAAAGAAAAACTGGAAGGCATTTGCATATTTGCATGTTTTTTTGCATGTTTTTTTGCATGTTTGTCACAATTAAGTGTTTCGGAACATCAAACCAATTTAAATAGTAGTCAAAGATAACACAAGTAAACACAAAATGCAATTTGTAAATGAAGGTGTTTATTATTAAGGGAGAAAAAAATCCAAACCTACATG
>JAUZSU010133883.1:0-16332 GCA_034780255.1 Parotocinclus maculicauda
TGCATCCCAGGAGCCAGGACAGATATTAAACAGAGACAATGTGTCTCTCTCTCTCTCTCTCTTTCTCTCATCGTTTAACGCTGAGTTCGCGAATGATGAAGGTGCGCGAGTGATTTGAATGTGATAGACAGGTTAAGAGGATAACCGTTACCACCATAACATGACACTATAAGGAGACGGAGACGCAGCGTTTGCGTTTATCTTACATTTACGCGCAGCACGTTCATTTTCTCTTTACACGCCACTTAAGACTTGAGCAACAGTTCCAAGCTTACACAAACAATAATCAGACGACATACACATAACCTTATTTCTATACAATTTCACAGACAGAACAGCAGCGCGAGCTCTATTCAACGGTCACTTGCTCACCGTACAACGCGTTACGGGTGATTTGGCCTCCCATGGCTCGACGCCGGTAGCTCCTGTCGCTCGTCGTGTTTATTTCTTAAAGTGTCACCAGTAACAATCCCACCGCGAGCGCATTTTCGCTTACACACTCGCACATTTCCACTCGTACACACATCTACGCGACACATACACGCACGCACACACGCGCGCGCACCCCCCACACACACATACACACACGACTGAGCGCTTCTGACTGTAAACAGCGTGACACTCCTCCAGGAGCGCTACTTTCTCACTCTCATTCAGTTCTCATAGCGCACGCTCCACGCTCTTATTTGCATAAAGGTGGGGCCACGACGAGACACGCCCCCGATTGTACACGCCATACTGCTGTTTTACTGGCAAATATTGGGGGGCCAGTGGGGACCACTATGACAACAAACTTGCCCCTAATGATTGAATTAATAAATACTCTTAATGCTCGCAATGCACAGTCAGGTAGAGTACAGCACGGTTAAGTAACTGGCCCCTTAGCCATTGGTCCAAGCCATTTCCACTGGTCTAGAATTGTGACTGAACTGTACTGGGATTACTGAGATGAATGAACACCTGCTGTAGGGTTTCAGTCATATATTGCTTCCTAGCCCTACTAGATATGGTAATCATTAAAATGGTACGGTTTGAACTTGGTCAGTATAATCAACAGGAGGCAGAGGAAATTGACAGAACACTACCCTGATGGGGGTAAATTGAAGAACCAGCATAGTGAGACAGCATGAGTCAGAACATTAAACAGTGATTGCTATCTCATCAGGACAAAATGGTGGGAGCATGAGTCCTGACGAACAGTGCTAAGGCAAAATGAAGTGTTAGGGTCTCCTTGTAAGATCCACTGCCGAAAATCTGGAAGCAGAATGCCTGGTGGGTGATGCTGCCAGTGCTGACCAGAACACCTATCACTGAAAGTGACATGGAGCTCCTCCACCAGAATTCCCCTTTATTTCATATGGGTGATATTCACAAAGTTTTATTTTGCTCCAGATACAATCAAGGCTTAAGAGAAAATGTCATTAGGAGTACACCGAAGAGGTATGGGGGAAGGATTGGGTTAGTGGAGCAAGAAAAGGGCATGTGGTCCATGGTTGCAGAGCATTGAGGCTGGGAGGGAATTCTGGAAAAGTCCAATGGTGGTTCCTACTGCTGTAAATGTGATGCCCCATTCTACACAAATAATGCGGGTGCATGTTGGTGATGTGCCAGATGGCATCTACTTGCATGGGCTCGGGGGCAGGTAGCGAGACAGATTGCAACAGGAAGCCAGAATGAGAGCATATACAAGAGCTGGCCAGTTGGATGGAGATTCAATTCAGTTAAACTTTATTTTTATTATAACAGTATAGGTTTGCATAGTATAATGAAAAATTGTTTCTCTACTTCTTCAGTGCAGTAATATAAACAAGGATAAAAAAAATAGAATACAAATAGTACAAATATAATGGTAGGCAGAGAAACTGGCAGACATGATATACTAAGAAAATGACATACAATGAATTTAAATGGAAATTCCCTGCTCACCAAAATAAGTGGATATTCCATTAGGTGATATTTCATTTTAAAATAACTCCTAAGTTTTGTGAGCAGTATAGATAAAAAAAAACATATAGATTTAATTTAATAAATTTTGCAAACAACTGGCATGGTATAAAATATTCCAAATAAACAATGGTAGAGCAAGTGAAATAAATATAATAAACGAAACATAATGTTCTTAGTGTCCCTAACCATGATTGATCATTTAGATGGCAGTGTGTAAAAAACAGGGTGAACCATGTGCAAGATCTAGTCTGTGCAATATACATACACCTTAGTTCAAGTTTAAGGATATGTCGTGCAAAGAACTTTTTGAGCTAGTGGGATTTGGGGTGTAGATTTAAATGTTTAGAGTAAATTGTTCATGATAATCTTTTCAGTGTGGCTGGTGTGACTAGTTTAATAGCATGGGGGTAGAAGCTGGTCTTGAACCTGTAAGTTCTGGTTCGAATGCTCTGGCACCTTTTCCGGATAGCAGTGGTTGGAAGAGAAAGTGGCTGGGGGGGAGTAGGATCTGAGGAGATGTTGCTGGCCTTCCTTAGACATTTCTAATTGTAGATTTGTTGAATAAGTGGATAGGCAGCTTCTGTGATGTACTCACCACCCTCTGAAGTGCCTCGCGTTCATAAGCAGTGATGCTGCCGTACAAGGCTGTGATGCAGCTGGTGATCATATTCCTACATGCTGGCAAGCCAAATGCAGCCATGATGATAGGTGGTGATAAGTGCAGCATCAGTCCAGGTACTATCCATTGCCAAAGTCTGAAATTCCAGTAAGTGACTGGCCAAGTTGTGTGAGACCATGGAAAAGGACCAGCAACCTTTCATCTGCTGATCCACTGAGAGTGATGTTAGACAGTGTTGCAAAAAGCTTTCTTAAAGTGTTCAGCGATGCAGAACTCAAAGCAGAAAGGCTAAAGCACTATGCATTTTACCTGAACAGTAAGCTGACTGGTGACATTGGGCATTGAAGAGGAAACCCTCGTATCCGTTAGGAACACCATCATACTTATCAGTTGCCAGCAAGGGTGTGAGACTCAGAGTGCATGGTGAGCTGAGGTTCAGAAAGCGCTGGTAAAGAGATCAAACTGGTCAGGGTTGGGGTTAGGAGAGTTGACAATGATGAGTAACAATTCAAGTGTGATCATCCACATGTGATTCCCACTGACCCAGGGAGGCCAATTGTTGCTCCTGGCATAGAAGTTTACCATGAGCCACATGCATAACAGAACACCAAAAAATCAAGAAAATAACACCAGTGTGTCAGGTGTGTGAACTGGAGTCCAGTCTGTTGGGTGAAGTGCATAAAGTACTGAAAGGAACCAACAATAATAACTGTTTATAATATTCTGTTTATTTTTAATACAGTGGTGTGGTCTATTTTGGTCTCATCCATTCACACTGTAATTTTTCATTAGTCATCTGAAATGTCCATGTGTCATGTGATGGGTAGCAGTGGCTTTCTCCTTGCAACTCTACCATGTACACCATTGCTGTTCAGTGTTCTACTGATGGTGGACTCGCAAACATTAACATTAGTCAATGAGGGAGCAACCTTTAGCTATTTAGAAGTTACTCCATTTCTTTGTGACCTTGCAGACTAATAGATACCTTGCACTTGGGGTGATCTTTGTTGGTTAACTAAGTTATAATTGCCTTGAAATTGTACAGCGTGTGTATCTGTCTGAATGTGTTTTGTCTGAATATTCTTCAGCCTGATGGCTCTTACCAAATATAATATACAATTTTTTAATTGAAACTACAGTATAATATAATTAATAATTAATAATATAGCTGATCCTGATTGCTTTCTCATTGTTTAAAAACACTGGACCCTAATTTCACCTCAGTCAATAAATATTCAAGTATACTAATTTGGTCCCATGTGTTGATTGTGATTATATTACTGAATTATTTTCTATTTACTTTTAGGACTTGTATTTAAAATATAAGATTTTATGTTTAATGTCATATATTAAATATAGACATTTTTACACAAACTTTCAAGCACCACTGTTGTTTTTGATATTAAGGCAATGCATGAATGACGCCTGTAATTATTGTTAATTTATGTTTATTCTTATTAAAACACTCCCTGATCCACCTTTGTGACACCTAGTAACTTTATGAACCAAGAATGAACCAAGAAAAATGCAAGATGCCAATCTATTGAGGAAGTGCTTTATTTACTTTATTTGTGTGATCAAACCAATAGTAACATGACTGCAATAAATTAGTTATACTTGCACATGCCTGGTCTTTGTGGAGGAGCTGTCATCAGGGAAAGCTTCTAGCACAGTCTGCTCCCTGAACCTTTAACCTACTGTATAATAGAAATGATTAGACTAGCAAACTCATTCTATTGAACTCTGGGTCAAAATCAGCCCTTGCATTCCTTCCTTCATGGCATTCTGGAATGCCTGTTCCCTATGTGAACATGCCTGTGGGTTGATTTGAGAAAGTGACCCTTCAGAGTCAGAGGACTGACCTAACCTGTCATCACCACTCCGGGGTTGCCTTCCTTACTGAAGTGCAATACGCTACTTTGGCATGAGGACAAACCGTTCTCATCATTACAATGTCAGTAGAATTAGGATTGCAGTGAAATTAGCTCTAGTTAAAAGAAAATGCTGTGATTTTTCTATTAAATACTCAAAGGGTGGACTGTTTTTAATATAGGTTATTATAGTAAACAAGTTCTGATTAAGCTAATAACACACAAAAACCTATACTTATGTCCTTATTTTAATGAACACACTGATTGATCATTGTTGCAACAGGGTCACCAGAGAACAGAGGGGCAAGAGAGACAGACGCAATTGAAAGTGTGAGTGCTTTATTATCACAACAGGGCATATGCTACACACAATGACAATAAACTAACACAAAAACAGCGTTAACTGTAACAGCATTACTACAAACAGTGCTACCGTGAACTATAAATACTAAATATGAAACCAACAGAACACACTTACTACACAGAACTCTATATGCAAACATACTTGCTATGATACTGCTACTTTCAGATACTGCTGCCGCTAACAACAGGAAACTAAGAACAGACAAGGACATGAAACCACAAACCACAATATAAACCACCCTGAACATGAACAAGATCAGAGAAAGCCCTGGGGACCCCCTCGTGGTCAGTAAGGGGGGATTCAATATTCTAGGCAGGCTGTAATTGGCCAGCCAGCTGTGTCAGTGTCAGAGGGGAACTATGCAGGATGATGTGACTCTCCAGCTCACATCCTTCTGACCACTACAGCTCTGTAACCTCAGAGACAGATGAGCATGACTGAAACTCAACCCTGGCCTGAGTTGAAACCCAGTGGTGAAACCTGATGATGAGTGTCCTTGGCAATTTGCAGTAACTTACGAAAGTAAGTACACCCCTCACATTTTTGAAACACAATTATTATATCTTTTTATGGGACACTCTTTGGGCACAATTTGGCAATTTTTATTTAGGGATGTACCCACTTTTGTGAGATAGTGTAAAAAAACTAAATA
The DNA here is from genome assembly GCA_034780255.1 of Parotocinclus maculicauda. NCBI lineage: Eukaryota > Metazoa > Chordata > Actinopteri > Siluriformes > Loricariidae > Parotocinclus > Parotocinclus maculicauda. The sequence continues at coordinate 5,454 of JAUZSU010133883.1, forward strand.
AAATACAATGCTCAGTGAACAAACTTCATGTTCCATTCATCTCCAAGACTACTATCAAACCACTGGATAGCTTCTTTGCCAGCGGTGTTTCTGAGAATCTGGGTTGCCCCCTTGTGACAATAATTTAGAGCTCATGCAGGAAAATCGTATTTAATAACAGTTAGGCGATCCATTACCAACACTTTCCTGAAGCTTGATCAAAATTTTAAAACTTTGGAGATGTCTTGCTACCCTGACATTGTCAGGTAAATTCTCTGTTTTTCTTTCTCCTTAAAAAGTCATTTTTATAGAATCTTGCTTGAATTGTCCAAAAAATTAACTTTTTAAGCTATCAATTGTGTTCCAGTCTGTATAGATTCTTGAAAAATTTACAGTTGTATTATTGTGATTTGGTCTCAATGTTTTGAAGTCAAAGGGGTTCACTGCTGCCCTTACGGGAAAAGTCTAAGTAAGGAGAACAACTCTGCAGTGTTTTAGTACAATTTCTTAAAGCTGAACTTAAGTATACAGTCAATATACAGTGGTGCTTAAAAGTTTATGACCTCTTTAAATATTTTTGCATATATATGACTTCAAACATAAAACAAGTAATTTGATCAAGACAATCCAATTGAACAAATGAGACAAAAAATATTATATTTATTCATTTATTTCTTGAGGAAAATTACATAACTGTGAGTGGCAAAAGTATGTGAACCTTTCATTTTTGTATCTGGTGTCTTGTGCATCAATAACTGCAACTGAACTGCAACATTCCTTTGTACAGAACAGCTTCAAGTCTAAGATGTTGATGAGTTTCCAAACATGAACTGCTTCCACAACATTTCAAATGGATTAAGGTCAGGACCTTGACTGGGTCATTTCAAAACATTAACTTGATTATTATTTAAGAATTCTTTGGTAGAACGACTTGTGTGCTTAGTGTCGCTGTCTTGCTGGATGACCCACATTCTCTTAAGATTCAGCTCAAGAACAGGTGTTCTGGCAGTTTGCTTTAGAATTTTGCTGGTATAATTCATGTTACACTGCTCCATTAATTAAAAGCTCTCCTGGCTCACATGCAGAGCATCAGATTCAAATCATAATACTACGGCCACCATGTTTCACAAATGGAATAAGGATCTAATGCTAGAATGCTGTGTTTTTCTTTTTCCAGACATAATGTGTCTTAGTTAAGCTAAAAAAATCTGAGTTGATCTCATCCATCTGTAAAACCTTTAACAACCTTTTGGTTTGTCTGCACCACGTAATGGGCAGCAATGTTATTTTTGGAGTAGTACAAATAGAATGGCCTTCTTCTTGCACTCCTGTGCACATTTGTATTTGTCAGTTTATTTTATACAGTCATATTTGTTTAAAATGCTTATAATTGTCTTTAGAATTAGAATGCCCTTTAGAACATTCTTTAGAATTTAGAAATGTTGGTCTAACATACATAAGTTATTTACTCAGTAGTGGGTCAATTATTTATTATTTTTAACTGTACACAAGCAATAAAGTAGTCTCCATTAGGGACCATAGAATCAAATTTGTGACATTGTTTATGTAACAATGCAAAGCTTCTTTGTGACAATGTCTATAGTAAAAAGCGCAATACAAATAGAATTGAATGAATAAATTCAGATGAGAGGGATTTGCTCAAAACCAAATTTCATATAATTCGAGCTCGTTATGTCACTTGCTGATCAGAAAATGTGACTGGCTTATGGCAACCATGTTTTCGAGAGTACTAAGCTAATGGAATGCCCTTATTCTGTCATTACTGCTGATCCAGAAAGAACTGTATGCCGAAATAAGGTTTTCAATAATATTTACTTTGTGGCCGTCCATCCCTTTTAACAATTACAGCCATGGTATAAGCCATAACAAACCACACGGCTGTGGGCCAGAGCATGGCAACTTTGATCAGAATGAAATCACCACTTTATGGATAACCATGGTGGGGTTGGGATAGGCATTCTGCCTCACACATGGTGCGCAGATCGCACAGACATGACTGGAACGTGCATGTCATTAAGTACTGAATTAAGTGGGTGGATGGGGTTGTGGATACATGGCCGTTGTGATTGTTTTGCTTGCTTTCGCGAGTCAAGCTTGATTAGCAACACGCAGCTGACCTCAAGAAACCATCTTAGCACGTGTCATGTCTGAAATCCAAAGTCAAACTTTCCCCATTACCTCTGTATGACTCTTTGCGGTTTTGTCTTTGTGTGCGCTCATGCTCGTTTTTATCAATGCCAAATTCAGAAAGTATGTCCTGCCATTTAAAAACTGGCTTTAATGTCTTGCATCTGTGTGTGCTCATTAGTATTAATGCCAAACTGTGTGAGGAAATGTGTCCTGACTTTGCAATGGCTTACTTGCTATGTATGTAGAGTTAACGCGCGTACTAATGAACTAATGAAAGCCATTAGGAGCTTGACTTTGTCCAAATTGTGCTTTGGTCTATGTTGTCTCTACGTTTTTCAGTCTCTTTAGTGCAAGCCTTGTTACGTGACTAAAAGCTAGTAAGAATATCTCTCTCTCTCTCATTCTCTCCATTTCTCTCTCTCTCTGTCTCTCTCTGTTCTTTAGACCCATGTATTGCTTTACATAATCCACTCTGCTAAACAGAGCACTCTGGGGTGGCTCCGTTAATAGATCAGTTCATCTTCCTGTTCATTCTGCCCTGAGCTTACTTCAATTTACTGATTAAAAATAGTAGTATTAATTACACTAGAACCCCTTGCTGTCTTCATATATGGATCTGCACATCGTCATGCTTGTATATATAATTCTAAAAAGAAGCATATTGTAAATCCATACCTCGACTGTAAAAAACTTAAAATATTTAAAGCTTAGATTATACTGTAACTACAATTTTATGAGCTCAGCCTATTGAAATAATAATAAATAGGCATTATGGTGTTATATAGAAATCTGAAATTTGAACTGGCCTATGGATATCCGAACATTAGACCCACTTGATTATATAACAGACTCTGCTCTTCAGGGAAAACTTTATAATGGATTTCTTTTGTAAAGGACTGTGGCTATTCTGTTTGATCCAGCCAGTAGTGGTTCTTAACCTTTTTAAGGTAGTGGACCACTTTTGTAAATTTGGTAAAAAGCTACAGACAATTAAAAATCTCAATTAAATCTCTGCAACTTTTTTATTGACCTCCGAAAATAACAGGTTAAGGACCCCAGCATTGTTGAACTGCACTGTTGCACATCAAAGTACAATCGATCTCTTTATCCAAACTACAGCTGCCTGATTTCCTGCAACAAAATATGAGTATATGGATTACTTTGTGAGTTAGCACTGGTGAGCAGAGTGGACATAGATGACATTCCTAATCACATTTTGCCTCGAGACACACAGATACATCTAGACATTTAGCAGTCACAATTATCCAACACAACTTACAACTTATCAAATCTTAGCAATTTATACAACCCAAGCAACTGTGGAATAAGGGTCTTGCTCAAGGGACAAGTGACAGTTTGGCAGAGGTCGGTTCTGAACCCTGGGCCTTTTAATCCATAGTTTAGTACCTTAACTGATGGCTACCACAGCACAAAAATACATGAGGATGGTGAACACAATAGGGCAAAGCCAGACCAATAGTCAAATAACAGGCAGGAGGTCGATCAAACATACAATCATGGTGTCACTCGCAATATTATGTTGACCTCAATAAAGATATAGACTGTGTGATTTGAATATAGTGGGAAAAATTTTCACAAATTAAACAATTAAAATTGGTGTCATGTATCTGAAGATTCATTTGAATCATGTTCTGGAACGATGTATGTTCAGACAGCAGTTTTTGATTATACTGGTATTTGTTTCATATGGCTGATCTTATGTGTTCTTCATAATACTATTTACTAATGTATTTTTGGTTAACATCAAACAAAAAAATCAGGTCCAACATACCATCCTGTTAAGTGGCTTTCTCATAAGGACAAGGTTGTAACAGTACATGTCTATAATTTTTATAAATAATTGTGAATTCATTATGGTTTAGCATGGCTATAACAAATTAGGCTTTGGACATGATGGCACTAGATTTGCTGTACAGATGGTAGTGTTTCACTTGTTTCCAGCTGTATCTGTGATGCATTTGTGTATTGTTTGTGTAGAGTTTCCTTGTACAAAAAAAAAAAGTAGCAAAAAAGGACTATGTGTTTGACCACTATGTGGCTTGTCGTCCACAGTCCCAGGTTTCTCTGAATTTGGCTGAGGGAGGCAACAGTGCTGTGTGAAATTAGTGGTGTGGGGTGTAAGTGTCGGTTGTTATTGTCTGTGGCTATGATATCAGAATCGTCAATTCCATGTTCAGTTATCTTCATTTACCTGTCGAACAACAAAAGTATTGATAACATTTGAACCAAATCAGATCGGGGTAATCGTTTTTTTAGGCAATTCTGATGCATTTTTGTCTCTATGTGTAGTTTTCTTGTTAAAAAAAACAAAACTTACATTGTAAAATTACATGTAAAATTACATTGCAGTAGCGTAAAAGGACTATGTGACTGTGGTAATGTTTGGTCAATGCCCGTCTCTATAAATTAAATAAATTCTGTTTCAGAGAATATAATGTGTACATTAAAGGGTGCATACCTGTATTTTTTACTGACCCTCCTGAAGAAAAGTACAATGTCATTTAAAGAGTTAAGTTAAAACTCTTTACAGCATCTAACATTGTGTTATAAAATAGTCTAGTAAGATGTATCTATATGGTACTTTTACAATGGAGCCTATATTATGATAATATTATGATATATATATATATATATAGACTATGATAAAGTAAAGTCTATTATAAAGAGTATAATTATACATTACATTATAAATCTGTAGAATATAAGAAAAAATCTATATGATTAATAAATTCTTAAATATAATAATGAAGAGTATATGCCTGTATCTGTATCATTATTTAGTCTTGTGAACTATAGTCCAGTAGTCACTCTGTTTTTATGTTTTCACGAGTCCTGAGTCCTGATGTAAGTCAGCTCATAGCACTGGACCACCCATCCCCTCTGTTGTTTACAGTTTTTATTTACAAAAAGATGCCGCATCAAAGGTCTTGGCTCTTGAAAGGGCCTTTTTAATTTCCTTAAGCAAGGAGGAAAGAACCGACTTGGTGAGTTAATGTTTAGCAGTGACACTGTGGCTGTAACAAGCAGTTCTATATAGTGCAGATCTATTTGGGCATTGGAGTGCAAAGTGGTGGGAGTGGTGGAACACAACCATACTATAGTCCTATAGTATTATAGTAATATAGTTCTTATGTTATTATAGGAACTGTGGTGGCCTAGTGGGTAAGGTAGTGGACTATGGATCAGAAAGTCCAGGGTTCAAATCCCACTTCTGTCACATTTGGGTCCCCTAGCAAGGCCCTTAACCCACAATTGCTTGGATTGTAAGACTGTATTAATTGTAAGACGCTCTGGATAAGGGCATCTGCTTAATAATGTAAATTATAGTTTATTTTTGGATGGTGGTTGCATTCCAATTGATGTGTGTGTTCTCCATCATGGCCATTTCTAGACTCCTTGTTGTACTGGGCACCCCCTAGATTTTAGAGTGGCATAGCTATACAGGATAAGTCAAAAGACGCAGGATACGTTGTGTGCTGCAACATGGACTTTTCGAAAAGGCTGACAAAACCATTGTTGAGGTTTCTTCGTCAGAAGCGATCTTTGGATGACCACTATGTGGCTTGTCGTCCAGTCCCGGGTTTCTCTGAATTTGGCTATAAGAGATGCAACAGTACTGTGTGAAATTAGTGGTGTGTTGAAGTCTGTGGCTATGATACGGAAGGTATTGATATCTTTTGAACCAAATTTGATCAGGGCAATCAATTTCTGAGACAATTTTGGTCTTCTTTGAAAATGGCTCTTATTGAAAGCATTAGTTCAAGCTTTTTGTAAAGATGTTGGAGCATAGTGTGGTGTATCTTGTAGTTTTGATCAGCAAATACAGGATAATTATTTTCTACTGTTGTAAAGTTAGTGGGGCTTACCACAATCATTTCTAAGTGGCAACATGATAACATTGTGTAACACTTACCAGAAATATCAACAGCCAAGAATAAAGTCCACCTTCACAGTACTTATAAATTATGTCTTCAAGCTGGCGTCATATTTATTGCCTTCTTTGTCCATATCTAATACATTATTCTTAAAAGTAATCAGTATGACCAATCCAGTTGTTTTTCACTTTGGTGGAAAATTAACTAAAAAAGTGAAAAAACTGCTTCCTAAGAGATTGTGCAGTCCTGTAGATACTAGGCTCACCTAGACTTGTTCTACATAAAGACCAAAAACACAGACCCTAACTTTAACTTTATTAAATATTCCAGCTTCTTCTACAAGGGTGTAACAAAAGCAAAGCAAGTTATTGCTGTTGTATCCCCACTTATTCTGGTCAGGGTCATGAGGCAGGGTTTAAAGCCAGAATTCACTGGACATACTGGGCATCATGCCAGTTCATTGCAGGGTTTTGTAAACACACAACCGACCTTTTTATTGCACTGGGATTTAAATCTAGTCAGTCAGGAACAACAGGTTCTTACTACTGAGCCACCTGAGCTAAATGTGTAAACTGTTGTTTACTAATTATCACTTATTCATCTTTAGTAACAGCTTTACTTTGTGGTGCCTCACAATCTACAGAGCACATGGGAACACTTGTATATGATGTCAATTTTTTGGTAGGACATCTCATACAAGTCTAAGCAACCGCTGGTGTTTTGTGTATTTTCCACACAAAAAATTTAATGCAACCTCTGCAAGGTACAACGTATATAACACATCATACTATTTCAAATTGCATTGCATACATGCAAACATACAATGCAAAACATACATACTGTGCAAAAGTCTTGAGCCACCACTCGGAATTGTTGTTTCGCAACGGTATAATGAGTGTGGATAACAATTATCGACAACTGGATTCCTCACTCTGTAATACCTTTTTACACTGATTTTTGTAAGCTTAGCAAATCCCACCATTTTCACCCTGTTCCCCTCCCAGAAAGACCATTCCTGATAAAGCTTCTTTGGACATCCAGATGAAGCTGCCAGATGCTGCTATGCAAATTCTTGCCACTGTAGCCTATCAAAGCATTTAAAAATATTTTTGGCCTGTAATCCAACAAAGAGACTGAAAAATATTTACATATGGCCATTATACAGTTGTTGAAACAATGGTATATCTTATCTAGTGATGGCTCAAGACTGGTGCACAATACTGTACTTTGGAAAATAAAACCCAAAATTAGGACTCCTTTCCATAAGAGTCAAATAGCACTCATGGCACAGTAGCCCACCTCCTCAGAGACCCATGTTTAAGCGGTGCCTCTGACTGTTGGATACAGGGAAAGACATACATGGTACAAGGTCAGACAGGGCACAAATGTGGTCATATTTGCAGATGAGGCGTGAAAATTTGAGACATTATTCAGAGTTGACATTGTAACTGAACTGTAGAATCCCTTAGTATGGATTTGGTACATACTGCAGTAACAACATACCAAGACATAACAATCAGCAAGTGCTTTGCACAATGCACCTGGGAATCAATAAAAATCGCCATAATTATTGCAGCATGTATGTGTTTGTTTTTAGAATAAAGTATTATGACAGACTATTAAGATGTAATTTACGTCTGCTGGTTATCCTGTGAGTGCAGACTGTTCCTGTAAATGACCTTTGTGGAATGAAAATTGACTGAATGACCTGAGAATGTGATCAAGTGCACATATTGTAGATTGGGGTGTAGCCCACAGGGAAGGCAGAGTTGGGATGAGATTTATATTATAAATGTGCTACTTATACACAGACTAAAAATGCTCCCAGATAGAACTGCTGGATTGCTGCAATTCTTGACATGTACTTATGTAGCAGGCAGATATGTAAATTATTGCATGCATGGTCTCATTAGACACTGGATTTTGCCCACAAGAGGGCATAAAATTGCTGCCACTGCCCTATTAAAAAAATCTCAGACGTTACCTTTGGGTAGTGTGCTTCTTGGTGAGAGATTGTTGACTAGATATGCCTCTATAACAATTTGCCCAGTTGACGAACTTTCAATGCACATCATTGGACTGAGTGAAGCAGAATGGTCATTTTGATGAATTGCCCACCATAAAGGATGTTCTGACCTAGCTGTTATGAGGTGTCAGGAGCAGTGGTTCTGTAAGGGCATGCACACATGGTGAACAGGCTCCGGACAGCCCAGTAGGAAGGATTCTTTGATCCACTGACAAGCATGAGCAGCTCCGACAGTCATGTCTACACAACCCTGTCTATGACTGGACCATTTCCAGATGCTTAGCTGAGGCATATTTGATGTCATGGAGTCCATTACTTGGACGTTACAATGGCATTCTGCCATTGATAGCCAGCCACTGTCAACTTTAATGCACTGGTGTTGGGAACACCAAATCTACAGTAGTTTCTGTTTGGGATCCAATGATGGCTGGGTTTGAACATGGAGGCTTCAGTCCTGCCATAGTTATGGCATTATACACTGCCTTAGCTGCTGGTGTGGGAAGCCATGACAAATGACAGTCGGTCACCACTAGTAGTAAAACGAGGGACACTAACAAATTAGCAAAATCTGTAGGACATCCTGCAGCCATGTGTTGCTTCTCATTGCAGGGCTTCCAAATGGCATTTTCCAGCAAGTAATGCTCTAGCACAAACAGCAAGGGTTTCCCAAAAATGTCTCCACCAAATTCCTTGGCCTGCCAGGTCACCAGATTTATTACCAATCGACCATATATGGAACCAACCTGGATGGCAGCTTTGGCAACCTACAAGTGTGCAGAATCTACAGCTGCACCATCTGTGGACAAATGTTAGCGCCTTGTTTTTGCAACAGCAATCATTTATAATAATATAGAAATGCCTTTCATATCAAAAGAAATGTTTTAAGTGATTATTATCAGTTGAACGATAATTTGTAATTAAGGCCTACAGACACTTGTACATGTAGCCTTCTGTTGTTTTTCACCTGTGCTACTGTGTTAATTTATGTGCCTCAATAGGTGCCAGTATGCCTTGCCTGCTAAATTATCATTAGCTTACTCAATTATTTATTTAAAGTAGTAAATAATTCAAGTATACTGCTGTATCAAGCTACTCTGTTTTTTGACTCTGGAGGATGATCACACTAAACTCATTCCAAACAGAAGTGTATGTGTGGGGAAATAAGTTAATTCCTAAGTATAAGTGGAAGGGTTTTCATACAGGAAAACTAGTATATCTCATTTTAACCTAAGACAGAAGGGCCTATCTGCGTGCTATTGGTGTCACTAGCTGTAAGATGCATGGTTTCATAAGATGCACTGACAGTCACTTTTTATGTTGGTGGAGTGCCCTTGAATAATACAGTATCTACAAGTTTTAGCAATATGTTAATCGATTCTGATGGACAGAATATATGAAATATCTACTACTTACAATATTGTTTATATAAAGCATTATTTAGCACATGATGTATGTAATGCCAGGAATAGTAACTGACTGATGTTACAGAAATGGCAGCCCTCGGAGGAATAGCACTACCTTGTCTTATTGTTTAGATCTAGCAGGCAGATCCAGTTATAGCTCCTATTTGTATCGATCAAAGATACACAAGGCAGACAGTTTCTAACTCCAGTATGTCTAAGTGCAGTTTAAACAAACTTCTCTGTGTATGAGAAAGAGAGAGACAGAGACAGAGAGAGAAAGAGAGAAAACATTTATGTTAAATGAATTAATCTGCTATTAAATGGTGGCTTGGGGTTTCCATGACAACGTTAGTCTGTCTCTCATATATATGTATTTAAATATCTAAAATATATACTGTATAGAGTACATTGTGTACATATGTGGAAAGGAAGTGTGTTTATTACTTATTTCATGTCACATCAGCATCATGACAGAAGCAAGTCACACACACACACGCACGCACGCACGCACACACACACAGGTTGAAATTTCAGAGCAACCAATTAACCCGAAGCATGTATTTTAAATGGTAGGAAACCAAAGGACCAGATGTGAGGTGAGGACTGTAAAGTGGATCTGTGTAGCTGCTTGTGCCACCTTGTTTTTTCTAAAAAAAAAAAAAAAGAAACACCTTTCTGCACTGTGTCGATTTTATCATCAATACTTACAAGAGGTGTAGCTTGTACAGTTGCAGACTTAACCCCATCCATTGCTTCTCAGAAATACAGAAAGACTGGTATGGTTGATGTGTTACACTGGGACAAGTGGATCAGGCACAGCAGTGTCACTGAGTCACTGCAGCACTCAGTGTTCCATCAGCCAAGTGATACCCATTCTGTGGGGGTTATGACCATTGTAGAACAGAGTGAAAGGAAGCCAACAATGTGTGTAGAGAAACATATAGACTACAGTATGTAAGGGTAGAACTACAAAGTGCAACAGTATAAGTGGAACTAACTGAATGGAAAAAGAAGGTGGTTTTTAATGTTATGGCCTATCTCTCTCTCTGTGTGTGTGTGTGTGTGTGTGTGTGTAAAACATACTCTATATGTAGAGACAAATATGGACAACAGGCTGTATTTGTAGAACTTTAAAGTGCATCTATATACTGTATTACAAACATATTTATGTATTTTAGATATTTGCTTTGGAGGCACTGTTAGGGTTCCTACCTCCCCCGGTGCGTTCGGTCGTCCTCGCCGGTCGCCATTACAGAGCCATCAGCGGGGTCGCTTTATATCCACTACCTAAATTATGCCCAGATCCCGAACAGCTGCTTCGCGTCCTATAAAGACGTGGTGTTGGCGCTGTTCGGGGCCAGGTCATCATCATTCAGACGAGATTCCATCTCCGTTCGGTTCGCGTGTCTGACCATCGGCGCCCT